>JAFEMH010007217.1:0-98122 GCA_022495995.1 Adenophora triphylla var. japonica
CTCCTTCCTAAGCTATCGTCTCGATGCAAGAGCCGATACTTGGAAAATTTTCAGTGGGTACGGAACCACACGAGGCAAAACAAAGGGTTTTTCGAAGGTCAGTTATGGGATGAAATCTGTTTGGGCTTTCAAGGAGCTCATGCCAGATTGGGATCTTTGAGAGCAAATGCTCGCTTCGGGACGTGACGGAGGAATGTGTACAACTTTTCGTACAACGAAATCACTCCTACGCTCGAAGATTTCCGCCATTCCGAGAGGACCCGAGACGAAATAGCTAGTTCTTCCGTATGCCGGTGGCATACGGCCACCGTTGAGAAGCTAGTGTCTTCGCTTGGTATCTCTACCGGAGAAGCATACGGATGCCGATATTGAACACTCGATTATGTTGACATTTCGGGACCGCCCGATAGATTTGCCTGAGCCGAGGGGAGCATTTTTGCGTGGGACGCGTTTTGCTCAGTGCGCGATCGCTACTCGTTCACGTTCACGTCCCTCGGGTGTGTGCCATCACAAAGGTACTGGACCCGGTGAGGCAGCCGTGAGCGAGGGAGACATCGTGCCTTTGGTCCTGGGCGAGACGTTCCTGGGCATAGGTCGGATAGCGACCGGCAGCCGATATATGTGGGGAGGGAGTCCCGCTATGCTTACCATGTGGTTGAGGGAGAGGTCGCAGATGATGCCCGAGGTGCCAGTGTCTTGTGACGCTTGGTCCTTTTCTCGACGTCCTCTCGGTGATAGGGGCGATCAGCCGAGCCGGAGCTCGATGGCCAGCACTCGCACGCATCACTTGCGATGGTGGGTTCCCCACCGGAAGTTACAGACTTGTCGGACCGCTCAGAGGGTCTATTGGTTGTCGAGTGCCGGGCCGTCTCGCACGTCTTTCTACATTCCATCGTTGGTTCTCGCGACAAGACGGGCCGGAGCAGTGCCATTGACGGCTTAAGTCATGCCGCTACCTTCGAGGTGGGATCTCGCCGATGGAAGATCCTTCGACGCTATTGCTGCTCACACGGTGGTGGCAATACACGTCCTTTCCCGCCAGGTTCTCTTTCACCGGAGAGGGGGCACTGCTCTCGTCGACGCAGATCTCGAACCGGTATGAAGAGTGTATAGGGAGACACGTATGGCTATCTTGTGGAGACGGAGTGAGCCGTTGGTGCCGATCACCTTGACACCGACCTCGAGGAGGACCGAAGCTGGGCTAACCCTCGGAATCGCATCGGGAACGACATGGCCGACTATGAGGCCAATGCCGACGGAGGCCAATCAAAGCACGTTTATGATGGCTCAAAGCGAGGCAGCTCGAGACAAAGCTAGGGAAAGGGCCGCGTTGATGCCTACAGTTTGACGGAGGCATCGGGAAGGGTCCCCGAGCCGTAGAAGGACTACCGGAATATTCCCTGTGAAGGTGAAGAACACTCGCCGTGGGAAAGGGAAGGGGAAGAAGGATGAAGGACCAAGTTCGGGAAACTAGGTTGACCTTGCCGCCCGTAGTATCCACCCATTGTCATTGCGTACACATTAACCGATTAATGTTTTATTGTAGTTTTGCTAGCGTGTAGCGAGTCAAGAGTTGACCGTGCTTGAACTCATCAAAGATTGTTTTAACCGCTATGAATTTGTAGGTTAATTGAAAAGAGTTTTTCAAACACAAGCAATTGATGCTTATTGTATTTTTTTTGTTTTTGAGACCGAACCAATGATGGCCGCCTACGTTCCCTTTTACAATTGGACTAAGGGGCTCAGTCACGGTAGTTCGACACTTTAGGTGAATTTGAGAAAAACAAAGACAAAAGAAGTGCGACCCTGTTTTTTACCTGGATCATTAGCGGGAATGTATCCAATTGGGTATTACTCTTTTAGCACTTTAATTTTACTGAGGGGTGGTGTATGGGGAAGGAGAGTTGACTCGTGCTCTTCCTCAAACGAAGTATCTCATGAGCTTGCTTCCGTTCACTGGGTTAACGAAAGGGTTCCCGTCCAAGTCTGCTAATCTCATGGCTCCTCCGAGAAGATTCTTTGTACCACGAACGGTCCTATCCAGGTAGGCTCCCACTTTCCGAGGGATTGGTCCGCGTAGGAGGCTTTTCCTTTAGCACCAAGTCGCCTTCTCTCGATGTCTCGGATCTTGACTTTCTTATCGAATGCTCGGGCCATTCTCGCTCCGGTAGGCTCGAGTGTGTTCCATGGCTTTCAATCCGCGCTCGTCGAGTAGAGCAAGTTCGTCGTGACGGCTCGTAGCCATTCGACTTCATTGATCCCATTTTCCAAGAGGACTCTGAGGGATGGAATTTCCAATTCCACGGGTAACATTGCTTCCATTCCGTAGGTAAGCGCGAACGGAGTCTCCCCGTGGCGGTTCTCGACCGATGTTCTCGTATCCCTGCAGGGCTAGATGTAGCTTTTCGGGCCGCTCCCGACCTCCGGTGGTCATCTTTCCGATTATCATGGCGAGAGTCTTGTTTGCCGCCTCTACCGCACCATTGGTTTGTGGTCTCGTAAGGAGAAGACTTGTGACGCGTGACTCGAATTCGGCCGTCAGCTGGTCACAATCTCCTTCGAAGTGAGTCCCATTGTCGGATATGATCTCGTTGGGCACTCCGTATCGGCACATGATGTTCTCTTTGATGAACTCGGCCACCTTCTTAGAATTCAGCACCTTGTACGATCCGGCTTCTACCCATTTGGTGAAGTAGTCGATCGCGACTAGAATGAACTCGTGACCATTGCTCCTCGGTGGAGTGATCTTGCCGATGACGTCGATTCCCCATGTGGCGAAAGGCCATGGTGTAGTCATGCAATAGAGTTCATGAGGAGGGATGTGATTGAGGTTGGAGAACCGTTGACATTTGTCGCAGCCTTCGGACGAACCGGATGCGCCTCGTTTCCATCGATATCCAATAGTATCCCATACGGAGAATGATCTCGTGTCAATGCTCGGCGTTCATGTGCGGACCGCAGTTCCGTTGTGAACTTCGCTCATTAGCTCGCCGGCTTTTTCTTTGTTTACACACCGAAGGAGTGGCCCTTGGTGGCGCTTCTGTACAACATACCCCCTGCAATGACGAAATGGGATGCCAGTGCATTTTAATGCCATCATGTTTTTGGCTTTGATCCCTTCTTTGTATTTTCCATCTTCATTTGTGAAGGAAGCTTCTCCGCTTTGGAGGTACCGGTATATTTGATTGTACCAGGTTCGTCGATCGTTTCTTTTTTATTTCGATCTCACAAAGAATAGGCGGGTGTTTCCGTCCGCCTATTCTCGAGGGGTTTTACCGATTTCCCATCGGGAATTTCGACAAGAGAGGCGAGGGTTGCTGTGGCATCGCGGCGGTTCCCTGTCTCTTGGCAAATAGTGAAAAGAGATGTCCTTGAACCGAGCAATGAGCTCCTCCATGTACGCGTGGTACTTCGGGAGGCCGAATCTACCGTCTTCCATTTGTTGGACACTTGATTGATGATCAATGCCGAGTCTCCGTATACATCCAGCTCGAGATGTTGCGCTCGAGGGCGGCTTCCGCACCGGCCGCACAGCTTCGTATTCTCGCCGCATTGTTGGTTGTTTCAAAATTCACTTGATGGCTATGGGAGTATGCTCGTCCTGGGATCGACAAGGAGCATTCCAATACCATTCCCTTCTTGTTGGCTGCCCCATCGAAGAAGAGTTGCCGCCGGTTTGCGCCGCCGAGTGAAAAGATTCCGTCGTCCGAAAATTGCGGATCGTGACCTTAGGTTCACCGCTTGGGAAGTCGGCCACTGATCTCGCCATTACTCGCCCTTTGTTGATTTTCTCGACCATGTACTTGATGTCGAACTCACCAGAAGAATGACCACTTGGCTAGTCGCATTGACAGGGATGGCTTGTCAAAGAGATATCGGACGGGGTCCATTTTGGAGACCAGAGCACCGAATGTGACCGCATGTAGTGTTTCAGCTTTCCCGACTACCCATACCAAGGCGGTACAAGTTTTCTCTAATGCCGAGTAGCCGAGTTCACTTCCTTGAAGCTTCCGGCTTACGAAGTAGATTGCATGCTCAACCTTGGAATCTTTCTCGTTCTTGTGCGCATTGCTCCGATTGACGTGTCTCATCACGATACAGGAGTAGTGGCTTGTCTTCATGTGGCGGGCACAGAATTGGGGGATTCACCAAGTAGGTCTTGATTTTCTCGAAAGCCGTCTCGGCACTCGGAGTCCCATTTGATGTCGGCATTCTTCTTCATCGCTTGAACATTGGCTCGCAGAGAGATGTCAACCGGTTGATGAAGCGACCGATGTATCAAGTCTTCCCATAAAACTCTTCACTTCGTCAAAGTCCGAGGCGGCTTCATGTCGATGATGGCCTTGATTTTCTTGGGATCGGCTTCGATACCTCTTCTCGTAACCATGTACCCCAAGCACCTTGCCGCGCTTGACGCCGAAGGTGCACTTCGCAGGTTCAATCTCATGGAGTGCTTTTCGAGTCTCGTTGAAGAACTTTCTCGCATCCGTCATGTGCCGCATGTCCGATCCTCCGGAGTGGATGATCATGTCGTCGACATATACTTCGATTTCTTTGTGAATCATGTCATGGAAGAGGGCCGCTGCAGCCCCGCCGGTAAGTAGCCCCAAATGCCGTTCTTAGACCGAACGGCATGACCGTGTAGCGATGTCCCCCACTGAGTGGTGAAAGCGCCTTGGCTTGATCTTCCTCGACATTTTGATCTCGGTTGTATCCAGCGAACCCATCCACGAAGGATTTTACTTCGAAATTTGCCGTGGTGTCGACTAGCATGTCGATGTTAGGCAAATGGGAAATCATCTTTAGGGCTGGCCTTGTTGAGATCCCTAAATCCACACAAAGATCCGACCTTTCCATTGGCCTTGGTGACCGTCACGATGTTGGAGAGCCAAGTAGGGTACTCAATCACTCGATGAAACCAACTCGGAGCATTTTCTCAATCTCTTCTTTAACTTGCAAGGACCACTCGCTTGATCTTGCGCAGCCTTCGTTTGATGTGCTCGATTCGGGATCCAGGGAATTCTGTGCTCCACGATCGAGGGATCGAGTCCTCGGCATGTCCCGGTATGACCAGCGAACACGTCAACATACTCCCTGAGGAGGCTTATCGTGGCTTCTTTTTCGCATCGGCGAAGAAACCGCCCACTTGTGTCTCTTTAGGCTCTTGCACCGACCCCAGTTCACTTTGGTCATAACCTCTTCGGCAGCTTGGGCCCGGTTGTCCTCTTGGTCAACTACACGCTCGAGAACTTCTTTAATGTATTGTTCATTTAATGTGTCTCGCTTCTTTATCAATTGAGTTATTAACGTCTTTTAAGTTGTTTGTTAACTTATCGCTTGTTAAAGTGGCAATGAGAGGATACTCCGAAAGGTCGACTTTTCATTAAACGAGAACGGAAATACATGGTTGGCTACATTATCATAGTCTTCCGGCGTAAGGCCGTTGGACGACTCGCAGGACTGGACTTTTACAAGGACCGACTCAGAGGGTTTCGAGACCGGGTTTAGGGAGATGTGGGTGCAGCCCAGCCTTGTCTTCCATTTCGTCCGGCTTGCCCTTGGTCCGGTGAAAGTTACCCAGCTTCTTCAGGCATTGCTGGATGCTTGATGAGGGTTCGGGGATCGAGAGGCTTGGCTTCGCCTGTCCCAATCATGGCGATCATGCTGCTGAGCCCTGTGTCAATCGTTTGGCACCTCCATGACTTCTTCAAAAAGACTCTCAGAGCCGGTCCACCGAGAGCGTCTTCTATGAATTCTCGGTTCCTTCGCTTTGGAGTTACCGTCTCGAATGTGGCCTCGGCGGCCGATCCGAACAATCTGCTTCCCATGGAGAGTACCTTGAGTTGCTCCTCCAAGTCTCGGGATTCCCTTGAATGTGTACTCGTGGCCGGACCGTGGTGGCAGCTTGGTCCAGGTAGAGCCGTGATGTCGAGGAACGCTCCTTATCGGATTAGCCTTGAGTCCTCCGAAACGCTGAGGTCCCGTGCTAGCTTTTCCATCCTTTCGTAGTCTCGTGCCGACTATCCCCGCTTCTTTCTCATCTTCATCGGGCCTTCCACCGCCGGTCCCTCGCCTGCTGTTTGCTCGGTTCCCCTCGTCGATCGCCTCGCCCCTGGTTCCTTGTCGGCCCCCGCCCGCTGTTGGTTCCTCTTAGTGAAGTAATGAGCGAGGTCGAAACCGTAAGGTCGGAGGTTGGGTGTGCCGTCGGAGGTTCCCTTGCGGCCGCCGCCTTGGTGCGTGCGAGCCTTTGCCTTCCCCGATGTCACCCGGTGTTGGCACGTAACCAAGCCCTGGACCGTGGTGTGGTCCTCGACTTCGATGACTTGGTGTCGGCCCCGTAACCTTGCCGAGCCCCGCCTCCCGGGATGAAGTTCATGAGTTTCATCATCTTCATGGCGGGAGGAATCTTGTCGTGAGATAGTGGAAGGTCCACGTTGCATATTTGGATCTTGGAGGTCTCCGTGAGTGAATCCAGCTAATGCCATGTCGTCATTATGCTTGATTTCTAACACCGGAATGTCGTTGGTGCCGGTCCCCTCGCGGTGACGCCGTCGCCGTAGACCGTGGTTAGCTCGTTGCCTTGCATGAACTCGAGGCACCGGTGAAGGGTGGATGCCACGCCATTGATTTGATGCAGCCAGGATGCCCCAGATGGTCATGAAAGTGATTGGAATGTCCAACACTTGGAATTCGGTGGGGATCACCCGCTTGCCGAACCGTATATTAAGAGTAGCAACCCCGAGAACCGTACGGGAAGTAGAGTCATAGGCCTCGACAAAGTGTGGATCAAGGCTTCAGATCCGTAGGCTTGATGTCAAGCAGTCCATCATCTTGGCGGCAAGACATTCATTCCGAACCTCCGTCTACCAACACGCTGGGAAGGCGACGCTCGTCCAGCTGGACTGTGATGTAGAGCGGCTCATTGTGATCAGCTCCAAGTTTTGGAAGGTCCAAATCTGTGAAGGTGATAATGTTGTCGTAGTGGATGTTGCCGATCATCTGAATTACTTCGTCTGGGGTTGCATCCACAGGGACCATGGTGCGGGCCAAACTTTCCTCTAGCTTGAGCTTGTGAGGATACGAAGATGTGAGCAGGCACAAAAGGGAAATGTTCGCCTGGGTTTGCTTGAGCTGAGTGAGGATCGGGTCCTCTTTCAGGAAACTTGCGTCTTCGGTCTGGCCGGGTTGCAGTTCTGGCTCCGTCGGCTTTTTGGTGGCCTTAGGTGGTAGTGCATGGATTTGACACGATCGGGTTAGAACGCTGACATCAGGCTTGGTTCCTTCTGAACAGGCCGCTCTAAGTTGAGCCATAGTTAGAGGAGGATTCCTCGTAGCGTAGGGCCACATGTCTTCCCTCAATTCATTGACTGTAGATGTGTTCCCGGGAGCTTCGACAGCTTTACGGATTCTGTCCCAGGATACCGGCTTGGGTGCCTCCGTGGGGAGGTAGTTTACGGTTTGACGCAGCTGTTCGAACGTCAATGCGCAATGCTGGTCGCTGCACTGAACCGTGCGTTGGCCGACCCTCCAGGGGAGGTTGGAGAGTTCTTGGTTCAGGCGAACAGTCTCCTTGATCTCTTCACGGTATACCGCGCTCCTTTCCTTCTTGCTGAGCATACTCAGGGCATTCTGGAGTTGGGTCTGGCGATACTCGTGGTTTGCTAGTTTTCCTCCACTCTTGGCCCAAATTAACTTTCTTGCAGCAGAGCCTGCGTCGAGAGTTAGTGCCTGCGTTTCTTCCCATGTGAGAATAGCCAGTGCTTCTTTGAACTCCGCGCGGCAGTCTAGGTAAACCTCCATTGGGGAGAGCTTTCCTTTCCTCTTTATCTGAGTGGCAGGTATGTCGAAAGGTGAGTACACGGCTTCCCGAACATCTGCCCATGTGACTGGTTGCTGACCCAGTTGATCGTTTCTGTAAACGAATGCCGAAGACTGTGGAATCTCCCTGAGCAGTTGCTCGAGATGAATTTCTATCTTTCTCTTGTTTCTTTTGAATAGTCCTTCCTCTCTTAGTTGGCCTTTCAATTTGAGTGTGGAAATGATCCGTCCCCATCCTCCCAGGACCCTTGGGAGTCCGGTTTTGTTGACATCATGTCTGGCATGGAAGAGAATGGTTTCATCGTCTTCGTCGTCGCTTTCACAGAGAACTTGCTTTCCTCGGGGAGATAAGCGATGGTATTCGTTCTGCTGTGCCGTTCCATCTCCTAGGTCATCGGGACCGTTGACCACCCTCGTTCGGCAGAGGGGGTTGGATGAGAACAGACGGTAGTCGAGGAAGTTGCCGTGAGCAAAACCCCTGAGGTCGAACTGGTCTAGAGTGGCCTCTAGCTTTCTGTCTGAAGCTGCTTGTGACACTTTAAGGGCTTGGTCCCTGTCGGTCTTTCGAACTTGGTTTTCGTCCCAAAGACGGTTCTCTTGAGCGGCTAGTTCCATGAGGGCCTTCCTAGCAAGAGCTAAACAGTCTCCGTAGGTGCGCACCGTCTGACTAGTGTCCAAAATTGTGATCACATCCAAATCGCTGAATGGCGGAAACACTTGGATTATGTTGACGAAGGAAGTCGGCTGGGACATTCCATGCGGCCTTCCTTGATCTCGTTTACCAAGAAGTTTGCCCATATCTGCTTGATTGAACACACGAGGGTGTTGAATTCTGCGATGTTGACAGTCTCCTGATCTCGTTGGATCGCCAAGTCTATCAGAGCTAGCAGTTTGCTGGTGGGATGTCTTAATCCGCGGCCGTGACGACTGGGAGCAAGATCGAATTGGAGCATGTTGATGCTGAGGTGGTCATCTCCCCCGTCGGAAGTTGACTCTATTTTGAGGGGAAGACCTTTACAGATATTTTCGGGGTGGTTGCCGGAAGCATTCCCGAGGTTGATCTGTTTCGTAGCAGGGTGAGGAGCTTTGTCTCCTTCACTGTTTCCCTTGGCCTTGGCGGTGCTTATTGCTTTAAGCTTGACTGGCGGCAAGGGCCAGTTGCCACTGGGGCTGGTAGTCGGAAGTGATGATGGGCTCTGAGCTCGGTTGGCCAGGGCCTCGTTTTCCATGAGCAGGCAGTCGTCGAGGGTAACTATGGCATTGCAGAATCTGACAATAAGGACCGGATCCTTGGTATCATCAGGATATCTGGAATAGATGATGTTGGCGAAGTCGTCGTCAGTCACTTGATTAGAGGAGTTCTTTGTCGTGTCAACCAGCAGCTTCCAATTTTCAGATAGCCGCCTGTACTGGACATTGAGCTTGACAATCTCCATGGTGTTGGAGCCCTGGTCATAGGTGACCTGATCGAAACGGGTGCTGCCCTCGAAACTGAGCATATGAATATAGGGATCTGCCCGCGGGTCTGCCGCGTCCTCGACACCGGAGAGTCCTGATTCGTCACCGTCTGACGGCTCAACCCAAACGTAGGGACGTATTGCGTCCGGGTGCGCTGCTGGAGCTGCTAGGAAAACATCATGCCCTTCGCTGGAGAAGAAGGGCTCGACGGGCAATTCCTCGTGGAGGACATCCCATACGACGTCCATGCATTCAAGACGAGTATGACGGTGCTTGTTGACCTTTATCACGAAAATCTCTTCGCCTGGCGGGGCCAGAGAATTGGCTTGAAGAATTCTGACGAATCTCCAATTGGAGACAGGGGGTTTATGTGCCCGCATCATGGCAATGCTCAGTGTTTCTTTCCAGTCTGCCTCCAAATATTGGAAACGACAGTTGAACTTGATGTATCGGACCGAGTGGTCGCCCGCTCGAGTACGTTGACATAGTTAGCATCTCCGGACTCGAGGGATTCTCGATGAGATTTGCCCCGATAGTCTCTTGGTTGATTTGAAGGAGGTAGCCCCGTGCCCGGCCGCGGCACGCTTGGCCGTCTCGCCTTCGTTTCCTATGAGGAAACTGTCCCCTCGGATGACTTCAAGATCTCCCTGGCGGTTAATGAACTTGACGCACTGATGGAGAGTAGAGGCTATGGATTTTATGTGATGTAGCCAAGGGCGTCCCAACAGAGCTGTGAATTCGGATGGAATGTCCATCACGTGGAATTTTGCTGGCACCATTTGGGTTTCGAACCAGAGCTCCAGAGTCACCGTCCCCAGGATGGGACGAGACGTGCTGTCGTAGGCCTTGATAGTCCGGGTTGACGGAATCAGGTGGCTTTCATTGATACGGAGGGCTCGCATCATGCTGAGAGGGAGAACGTTAACGGCTGACCCGTTGTCTACCAATACTCCGGGGAGTGTTATGGTGTTGAGCTTGAGAGTGATGTACAGAGCTTCGTTGTGCCCCGAGGCATCTCTCTGGAGGTCTTTATCACAGAACGTGATCATACTGCCATACAGTCGGGAATCGTAGATCTGGTCTCTATCCGGAGAAGGAGAGTCATCAAGCCATCCATTTCCTGTCTTCCTCTTGCGAGGTAAAGCCTTGGTTGGAGCCTCGGGATTGTGTTGAGGCTGCTTATGGCGGTTGCTGCCCTTGGTTAGCACGTTGATCGAGTGCGAGTGCCAAGCTAACTTTGATCTTCCTTTGCCGGCCCGAGCTCTAAGCCGGACAAATTGAACTCGTCGATCCCGCGGGGTTAGGCTTCGATCGGGCAAGTAAGGTTACCAAGATCTGAGTTACTCCGAGTCCCAAGGTCTGAACTACGATGTCGCCAGGACTTTTCGGCTTTCCCACCCCCGTTTGCTCTAAAGCCGCATGGCCTGGAGGAAGGGAGGACCGGGCCGGAGTAGAGTACGTAGTAGTCGAACCTCCCGGATGGCTCTCCGAGTGTACCTACACCGGTGTCTCAGTATCTTTCTCTCGGTGCCGTTGAGAGGACTTCTTCTTCTCGTTTTCTGAGGATTGCTCCGACCATGTCTGGGACTCGTACTGTGCAAAGTGAGCGGCCACAAACATCGTAGCTGATGTGGACATTTGATGAGGACCCGGCTGGAAGAGGCGGAGGAACTGGCTCTGCGGCAATCTTCTTAGGCACCCATTCAATGGAATTCACACTGTTTTTGTTGTTCGGGAAAGGATTTCCGACTGTATTGGGTCCACGGGGACGCTCCAATTTTCCTTCCTCTATCAAGTTCTGAATTTCGTATCGTAACCCCATGCAGTTGTCGGTGGTATGGCCGTGATATTGATGGAAGGCGCAAGATTTGCTCTTGTCGGCCTTGACTACGGGATTCTTGGGTTTGTAATTTGCAACGGGTTTAAGGAGACCTTCCTTAATTAACCCTTCCAAGATCTTGCTCGGTGGCATGTCCAACTTGTCGAAGTGTACGGCAGCCGCTTCGAGTAGAATTGTTGCTTTGCGGACCGGGTTTCGTTGCCCGACCGCTGTCCCCGATGGATGTAGTTGACAGACGTATCGTTCCCTTTCACGGGGCCGGTGCGGGATTGAATGCAACTGCCGATCGGTATCTGTATGGCTGTGCAATAGCCAACTTTTCCTTGAGATCCTTCTCGAACTGTGAGCCGGCATTGACCATGGCCCGGAGATCTGGGAAGAAATGATGACTGATGAGAGTTCTGATGGACGGTCTTAAGCAGGACTTGAAGATCCGCATCTGTTCGTCTTTGGAGAGTGGCTCCATGATTTCGGAGAGTTTCCAACTCCACCTCTTGTAGAATTCTCCGACGCTTTCATCCGTTTTCTGCTCAGTGGTACTTAAGTCCTCACGACTTGTTTCCCACTCCAAGTTGGATCTGTATCGTTCCAGGAAGATGTTACTGATCTGATCCCAGGTGTGGCGATCCGCAGGCTTGACCCTCAGAAACCATCGTAACGCTGAGCTTTTGAGCGTATGCTGGAAGTGGTCGATAATTTGCTGGAGGGTTGCTCCTTTCGCTCTCATGCCGAGAACGTAGGTGTCAACATGCGTTTGAGGACATTCGGTCCCGTCGAATCGGTTCATCTCCGGCATTCGGAACTTGGCTGGGAGAGGCGTGACCATTCTCGGATCCGTGGATTTGAGCCTTTTCTGCTTTGAGGCTCGGCGCCGGGTGCTACCACGTGAGCGGTAGTGACTGGAGGTGGAAGGCTTGATATATGTGGATATATGGGGGCCTTTTCTGAACTGTATCGGGGTTTGTCCCTGGTGTTTTGGGATTCGTGTATAGGAAATGGGATGAACCTAGGAGGGTATTGAAGAATATTGACATCTGTCTGAGATGGTCCAGCGGTGCGCTGGTGGTATTGAATGATGGGAGTAGCACTGGCTTGGCCAAATATGACAGGGTTGCCCTGAGAGGTGGCAACGTGGAGCCTAGGTCGGCTGTTTCCTTGGTTCGAAGGAATCCCGTAAGTTGACAGGGGAGGGACCTGGTTGAAGGTTTGGGGAACTGGTTTCGGGGAATCGTCATCCTCGACCAGGACGAAGGTATCGTCTGACTGGGGGATAGCTGCTATACCTCGCTCATTCAGAAGCTGTACCACGAAATTCTGTTGATCTTCTTTCTGCCTCTTGTGAACCTCACAAGCCCGGATGGCTTCTTCCAAAGTCATATATGTTACCGGTGGCGGGGGTCCGTCCCCGTCACGATTTCTCGGTGAGCTAGACATGTTGGATATTGGGCCGAGGGAACTGAGGGAACCGAAGAACTGTCTGACGCTGCCGTAACTGTAATTCTGGTGAGGCGCTGACCCGGAAATCTGAACCACTTTCTGCTCGCTGCAGGGAACGAAAGGAAGGGTTTAGGCTTCGGAAAGGGGTATTTAGCTCAAGGTTTCGGGCTTGTGCAATGTGCAGTTACCGATTAATGTTTACTTAAAATGCATTTTCTCAGAGTCCTAATCAGTTGGAAAAGAGCTTGTCTTCTTTTTCGCAACAAACCCTAGAGCTCTAATCAGTGGATCTCGTTACTACGCTTATAAGCCCCTCGTTTCCATTTGTAGATCATCTTTCTCGGGACGGACTATCCCGAGCGAGGTCCTATAAGGCAAGCGAGTTCCACCGACAAAGGAAAAAGTGAACTTAAGGCTAGCTGATCACGCAAACTTCCAACGTATGTGATGCACGGGCCACAGTCGAAGTCAACGTCCTTAAGTTAAGGCGGGGATCGTGCCGAAATTTCGGCATGACCTCTCCTGACTCGCTTGTGCGAGAGACCTTAGCTTTTTACGTTGGCCAAGTTGTGGCTGGCACGATGCATACGGCGAGGGTTTGGTGACACGGTGTCACATTGAACCTTCGGGTATATTTTTCGGCAGAGCTCCGCGTCAAAGTCAAGGCTGAAAAGCTCAAGACTTCGGGTCGGGAACGACCTTCGGTCTCAACCTCTCGAGCTTGACTCGGGGCGGAACCCGGTGTAAAAAACATACACTTAGGCTTTATGACACGAACTAAGCCAAAAACCAACCGGGGTCTTGGACAAAGTGTGACACAAAGAGTGCATGGCTTACACGGGCTAGGATGGGCTGTTTGGGACGACCCCGTGCGCCCTCGAAAGGTGTCTGGCAGACCAACCGAGGTACAACTGATAAGGCCATCCCGGGTTACGGGTCGTAGTGTGCAGTGTACCGAGGCAGCAAGTGCACGTGAAGTGCGGTGTACCGAGGCAGCAAGTGCGAGTAGTGTGCGGTCACTAAAATTCTTTTTCTGAGTAAAACAGAGATTTTTCAGAATGTGTCTTAAAGAATTTTGATGCGCAGTTCAAAAGATAGCATGAAAATCAAACATGAATGGGGATGCACAAACGTGGTATGATTTTGAAAAGACGACAATGTAATGCCTTTGAAAAAAACCGTTCGAGGTTTAAAGTAACACACGCACACGAAAACGAGGAAGGGTAAACGAAAGTTTGACCCACGTAAGGCTTTTTTGAAAACAACGGTATTTTTGAAAAAAGTTTCCTTATCCCCAACGGAGTCGCCAACTGAAATTACCTGGATTTTCGCGCAGACGCGGAAAGGCGGTTGTCTTTCGCGGAGGGCTGGTGTCTGAGACCTCGCTTTTCGGGAAGGAATGAGGAGTCGCCACGCGGTTTTTGTATTTTGAGCCCAAAATGTTGAGAAACGGCTATAGTGAAAAAGGTGTCATTTTTATTGGTAGCAAAAACTTAGGAAAAGGCTTTGAAAATGGGGAGTCATTTTTATTGGTAGCAAAAATGAGTAAAAAACTATTTTGAGTTCCAGAGATTGTTAGGTTCGGAGGTCACGTTACGTTTCGGGAAGAGTATTACGAGATCACCCGAAACGCCTCGTATGATTAGTCTTTCTACCTTTCTCAAAAACGTGTGCGTGTGTGTGTGTTTGCCTTTTGAAATGGGGGATTGAATGACAAGCTTAATCTTGGTTTGAATGTCGAACGTTGATTAGGTGACTTTGTTTGAAAAGACGAGCGTTTTAATGACAAACGTCGGTTTTGAGTTTTGAAAGAGAGTTCGAAGGTCGAACTCCGGTTTTGAACCGGGCGAATCATTGTTAACGATTTTTACGGGAAAAACGTATTAAATGATTTTGAATGTCAAAAGTCGGCTTTTAGTTTGAAGATGAGCGTTTGGATGCCAAACGTCATTTCGCGCGTTTTGAAAGAGAGTTCGAAGGTCGAACTCCGGTTTTGAACCGGGCATTACATTGTTAACGATTTTTACGGGAAAAAGCGTATTAAATGACATGCAATCAACGAATCGGGTTGCGACTCGGACTTTGAAAGGTAAATACTATCACGATCCAAACGGGTCGGACTTTGTAAATGACAGTATTTAAAGTTGCGGTATCAACGGAATCAAACGATCCGGAATCGTAAATGACGATCAACGAGCCAAACGACTCGGAATTGTAAATGACGATCGACGAGCCAAAACGGCTCGGAGTTGTAAATGACGTTCAACGAGCCAAAACGGCTCGGAATGGTAAATGACAGGAATTTAAATGACGATCGACGGATCGATCGATCCGGAATTGTAAATGACAGAAATTTAAACGGAACGGGGTCGGAACGCCGTTTTAACCCGTGAAACTTAGAAAATTTGAGGGACTTGCTGGCAATTTCTGAGAGTCTGCAAAGGAGTCCGGCCGGACTTGAACTGCATACCAGGGGTATTTTAGTCTTTTCACTCTGAAATTGATTGAAAGGTGACTAGAGAAAGGTGGCATGCGTGCCAAGTGTCCCAATGAGTCACCAGACATGTGGGAGTTCGTTCCCGAATCCCGGTTTTGTCCGTTTTTTTTAAATAGCAGTCCGGAAAATGTCCGAAACGCCCCCGGGAAGTGTCGAAAAATGCATTTTTCAGGGAAAGCCTTACTTTCACGTGCGATGACGTGTGTTAAGTACGTTTCGACGTCGGGATGCACGGGACAGTCCCGGGACATCTCGTTGGCATGGCAACGGGGAGCTTAACGGGTTCCGGTTAACCTGGAGCGGGCCAGTTAACGGATTCCGGTTAAGTTTCTAACGGATTTTGACGATCCGGATTTGGGTACTTACAGTCTTTTAAACGACCCATAACCACCTCCATGGGTAAAGGAAAATGTGGAAGTGCAATAGTTGCAATAAACAGTGTATTTGTTGGTACCTTTAATTGGCACTTTTGTAAAGTGCACGGTCATGATGTCGGACCTCCCCGTGGTTCGACCTCCTCAACCTCGACCTCGGATTTGACCACCACCTCGCGCTTCACTTTGGGTTTGAGTGGTTTGAATGTTACTCCCTTCGGTATGACCACGACCACCCATTGAAAATGTTGTATCAACTTCGTCATCGCTCAATTCTAGTATTTCATTTGGTTGTATATTATCCCAAATGGAATCATCGGCGGGGAAAATTGGATGAGAAGTTGGATTGCTAGTGGTTGCCTTCTTCTTTTCCCTTTCGCCACCGACGCCACGAGATGAAGACATTTTTTTTTGTGTGAAATAAAATGGAATTATGTGAAAAAATGGAATTTTGTGAAAAAAATGGAATTATGTGGAAAAAATGAAATTATGGAGACTTTGAGATAATACAGAGATTGAGAGAGAGATTGAGAGAATGAGTTGAGAATGGTGTGAAAAAATTGAAGGGAGGGGGAGGGTATTTATAGGTTGGGAAATGGAGAGAAAAAGTTAAAAAAGAATAATAATAAAAAAAAAAAAACTTTTTTTTACATTTTAGCCCCTAAAATGGCTAGAAAGTCGTTATCTAACGGGAAACTAACAGGAACCGTCGGATCAGCCTAATCAACGGCCCAGATCAACTAGCCATTATTATAGTCGTTATCCTCATCTGAACCGCCCGTTCCGGTTCATGAAC
This sequence comes from Adenophora triphylla var. japonica, assembly GCA_022495995.1. NCBI lineage: Eukaryota > Viridiplantae > Streptophyta > Magnoliopsida > Asterales > Campanulaceae > Adenophora > Adenophora triphylla. The sequence goes on from JAFEMH010007217.1 coordinate 16,221, forward strand.
CACCGGTTCTGGTTCACGATTCATGAACCGCCGGTTCACCGGTTTTGAAAAATAAAAACCGTAACCGGATCGGATAACCGATGGTTCGGTTCAAAGGTGGTTCACGGTTCACCGGTTGCGGTTTCTCGCCAATTCTTGGCCGGTTCGGTTCCGATCCGAACCGGCGGTTCAGGACCGATTGGGCAAGTCTAGCTAAGGACCCCCTCACTTTAAGGAAATCCAACCTAGGAGTTCTTTTCTTCCATAATTGAAAAGGAGTCTTTTCATTATCTCTAACTTTTACTCTATTAAGAATAAAACATGATGCTAAAATAGCATATCCCCATATGTTTTATGGTGCTCCAAAATTAATCAAAATTGCATTCACCATATCCATTAGAGTTCTATTTTTTCTTTCGACTACACCATTTGATGGGGGAGAATAGAGAGGTGTGGTCTCATGAATAATTCCATTATCCTCACAATATTTATTAAGTTCCGTAAATGAGTATTTTCCACCCCTATCGGATCTAATAATTTTAATCTTCTTTTCTAGTTGGTTTTCAACCTCGACTTATAAATTTTAAATTTATCGTAAACCTCATCCTTGGTCTTCAGACGATAAATGTAACAATATTTGGAGTAGTCGTTTATAAATGTCACAAAATTTTTATTTCCCGCTCTAGTCGGAGGACGAATAGAGTCACATACATCACTATGAATAAGGTATAAGAGTCTAATATCTCTTTGCACTAATTTATAAGGTTTCTTAGGTTCCTTTGCTTCAACACATACTTCACACTTGCGCTTAAGGTCAATATTAGTTTTGGGTATAAGGTTCAAGTTAATCATTCTTTTAATTTTTCCATTATTAACATGTCCTAGCCTTTCATGTCATAAATCACTAGATTCAATATTAAGAACTAAAGGTAAGCTTCTATTCATATCGCCTAAAACATTTAATTTAAATAAGTCATTACTTACGTAACCCTTACCAATGAAAATATTATTTCTAGTGACAACAACCTTATTAGATTCTAAAACAACTTTATACCATTGTTTGACTAATAATGACCCACTAACTAGATTTTTTATAACATCGGGAGCATGTCGAACTTCAATAAGGACTAATACTTGTGCAATTGTGTCATTTCCTAGTTTCACATTTCCTCCACTTGATTTATGGTAATATATACTCCCTCCGTCCCAAGAAAAGTGTCACCATTTTAGGCTCGGCACGCAAATTAAGGAAAAAAGTGGAAAAAAAAAATGTTGTGAGTGTAATTTTAAAAGAGGAGAGAGAATTAGTGGAGGAAATAGTAAATTTAAAAAGTGTTTTGAGTGTAATAGTGTTTTAGGAGAGAGAATGAGTGGAGGGAATAGTTAGTAGGATAATAGAATATTAATAAAATATTTTCATTTTAGGAAAGGTGACGCTTCAAATGGGACGCCATTTTGGGTAAAAAGTGACGAATTTCCTGGGAAGGAGGGAGTAAATAGTTTGCTATCAAGGCAAACATGAATATTAGCACCGGAGTTGAACCACCAATCATTATCTTCACATATAATATTCACCAAGGGTTGAATAGATTCACACCTAATAATAAGCATTTCACCATCTGCCACCATATTAACTTGGTGATGTGAACCTTGCCCGTAACGACAATATCCAATGATCCAAATGGAAACCCTAGATCGTTCTAATTGAAGGAATCGTTGAAAATTGACAGATATCTTGACCCAACGCCCCCAAAAGATGCAAACTAAGGACTTACATGATGTGAGATGAATGATGGAACCAAGACCTTTACTACCAAGTAATGACAACCTTGCACTAGGTGAATGATGCCACAAACAGTGGTGGTGATCCGTTTGATAAGTCTTACGTGAACACAAAAAGTAATACAATCTTGATGAGTTCAAACTTTAAAGAACAAAGATAAAACTCTCATATATTATTTCAAATTTGAACGATTACAAATGAAAAATCACTTGAGTTTATATAGTGTTTAAAACAAAGAGGATATACATCATAATAATTTTATAGAAAATTCTAAGGGTGTGTCTACACTTATTCTTCCATGTGATAAATGTATAATCAACAAAGGGAATGAACATCTAGAATGAACATAATAGAAAATGACCACCCTTGAGTAATTCAGCCATAACTTCTTCTAGATACTTCTGATTAAGGATCCGTTTGGCCCGTTGGAAACTAGACACATGTGCCTTTCCAAAAACATATTATAAGCCTTATTTCCATTTCTAGAACCTACTGGGAGGCTCGACAAAGTTGTAACAAAAATCTGAAAAATGCTGGACAGGGCTGGAAATTCAAGATTTAGTTTTGTTTTTAAACCTCCATTTGAACCACAATCAACTCCAAATTATCCCCATTGCCTTTAAACGCCTTTTCATTGATTGAAAATCTAACATAAATAATGTATATTTTGAACCATCCATGTCTCTCTATGTTTCTCTAACCTGATTCGTATCATTCCCTTTCTTTTAAAGAAAATTCGTTCTCGAATTTTAAGCAATGCCTTAAAAACAAACATCTGAGGTAGAATTTTATGAAACCTCAAATCACAAGCTCCACGAACCTTGTACTTGATATAGCTTGTAACAATGTCCATCCAATCAGTCCATCGAGTGGCAATAAAATGATCAATGATCAATTTATTGATGAACGAAGATGGTGACTTTCTCGTACTTGTAATGTCGAATGGGTCCTCATAACCACAAGGATTTGACTTGATGTTCTCAAGTTCAATCAACCCATATTCTTTATCATCCATGTTTTCTCCTTCATTTTGTTTTCCTTCTTCCTCCTGCTCAACTACAACTAAATCTTCGCATTTCTTATCCCCAAACTCTTTCTCCATTTCTACCACACTCCCCTTAGTGCTTTCTATTTTAGTCTACTCATCTATTTTAATACTTACTTTTATACCCTCAACAACTTCAACTTCAACTTTCTCAAATTCGTTTTCATTTTCACTCTCACTTTCCACATTCCGCTCATCTTCTTTTCTCTTATAATTTTTTTACTCACCTTCTCTTCTTCTTTTTGCACAATCTCTTCTTTTACCTCCTGCACTTCTTTCCTCTCAATCTCTACCTTCCTCTCACTCTCTTTTTTCTAAATAATTTGTTTTTTCTCACTCTTTTGATTCTCTCTAATTTTTCTCTCCAAGTCTCGAAAAATATATTCAATTTTTTGCCTTACATTGCTCATCCGCAAATTCATTGTTCAACTTATCTTATGATGGTGGGACCTTCTCTTTTCTTTTTATGTATGACTTGTTAGGATATTTATGATAAGATTATTCGATCCTATCAAGCCTCATATGAAAGAGACTCATTTGAGATTTCAACTCGCTTCGCATCTCATCCAAGAATTTCTTCATGTGGATTTTTAAATTTTGAGACATATTTTCAATAAGAAAATTTTATGGGAACAAGAATTGATGAAAACAAATAATAGATTAAAATAAGAAATTGACGATAACAAATATTTGATAAGAACAAGAAAATTTTAAAAATTTCAATGACAAGAGACTTTTTTTTTACAAGACGAATGATACGATAGACGAAAGATTTTTTTGTATATTTGTTTTTTAATGGTAGAAGATAGACTATAAGATATATAGACAAACAAAAAGGATAGATGAAATCTCAATTAAATCAATGCTCTGATACCAAATGATGTGAACTTGCCCGTAACGACAAGAGCCAACGATACAAATGGAAACCATAGATCGTTTTAATTGAAGGAATCGTTGAAGATTGGCGGATAATTTGACCCAACGCCCCTAAAAGACGCAAACCAAGGACTTACGTGATGTGAGATAAATGATGGAACCAATACCTTCACTCCCAAGTAGTGACAACCTTGGACTATGTGATAAATGGATTTTTAAATTTTGAGACATATTTTCAATAAGAAAATTTTATGGAAACAAGAATTGATGAAAAAAAGAATAGATTAAAATAAAAAATCATTTGAGTTTATATAGTGCTTAAAACAAAGAGGATATACATCATAATAAATGCAAAGAAAATTCTAAGGGTGTGTTTACACTTATTCTTCCATGTGATAAATGTATAATCAACAAAGGAAATGAACATCTAGAATGAACATACTAGAAAATGAACAAAAATTCGAAACTTGTCAATTCCCGTCTATGATGACCACCCTTGAGTAATTGAGTCATAACTTCTTTTAGAGACTTTCGATTAAGGATCCGTTTGGCCCGTTTGAAACTAGACACATGTGGCTTTCCAAAAAAAACATATTATAAGTCTTATTTCCATTTCTAGAACCTTATTGGCGACTCGACAAAGTTGTAATAAAAAATCTGAAAAATGCTGGACATGGCTGGAAATTCAAGATTTAGTTTTGTTTTTGAGCCTCCATTTTAACCATAATCAACTCCAAATTATCCCCATCGCCTTTGATCGCCTTTTCATTGATTGAAAATCCAGCATAAATAATGTATATTTTGAACCATCCATGCCTCTCTATGTTTCTCTGACCGGGTTCGTATCACTTGGGCTCTTGATTTTGTGGGTTATATCCTATTTTAGTTGTGCATTTAGTTTATTCAACACTAGATAAAATTGTTAATTTATTTAAACTAAAATTAGTGAAGCAGTCTCAATACTATGGAATTGAAATGAACACTAAAACAGATAATAAAAGGGGCAATTATCAAATAGTCCCTCATTCTAATGAAAACAACCAATAAGGACACACATTTTGAAGAAATTCCACCAGGTCCACGATTTATAATGACACCCCATTTTTTATAAAGGTACCCATGCAACATAAAAGGGACAGTTGTCGCTGTCCCTTTCTCCCCCTCTATTTTCGTTTTTTTTTTTCCTTCCAAAACTTTAAAATTAAATATCTTAAGATCTAGAACTCAAAAAAAAATCTGAGACCATTGTATTATTCGTATCGTCAAAACGAATCAAACTAGCAGCATCAACATATATTTTAGAGCAATATGAGATTATTTGATATATTTGTTAAGTTCACCGTTGTTCTAGTTAAGTTCACAGTTATTAAGTTCACAGTTGTTAAGTTCACATTTGTTAATTCACAGTCATTTTTTTTTCTTTTATGGCTCTATTTTTGCAATTTTATGAGATTATTTGACATATTTATTAAGTTCACAGTTGTTTTTAATTAAGTTCACAGTTGTTTTAGTTAAGTTCACAGTTGTTTTTAGAATTTTATAGCCTTTATTTTTGATATTTTATGAGATTATTTGACCTATTTGTTAAGTTCACTATTTTTTTTTGTAAAGTTCACAGTTGTTTTAGTCCTTTATGGCCTCTATTTTTGCAATTTTATGAGATTATTTGACATATTTGTTATATTCACAGTTATTTTTACTTAAGTTCACTGTTGTTTTTTGTTAAGTTCACAGTTGTTTTAGTACTTTATGGCCTCTATTTTTGCAATTTTATGAGATTATTTGACATATTTGTTAAGTTCACAGTTGTTTTAATCCTTTATGGCCTCTATTTTTGCAATTTTATGAGATTATTTGACATATTTGTTAAGTTCACAGTTGTTTTAGTTAATTCACAGTTGTTTTTAGAATTTTATAGTCTTTATTTTTGCAATTTTATGAGATTATTTGACCTATTTGTTAAGTTTACTGTTGTTTTTTTGTTAAGTTCACAATTGTTTTAGTCCTTTATACTCTATTTTTGCAATTTTTTTTTTTAGAATCTCAAGAGACTTGATAAGAAAAAAATAAAAGCTATTTTTCAGTTTTGGCCATTGCACCAAATGTTTCCACCGCAATTTCTTGCATCAAATCAGCAGCCTCAGCGATTTGCCCCTGTTCTTCTTTAATCTTAGCTAACCTTTTAATCAACCGTGCCCTCTCAATCTCAACAAAAATCTTCCCAGCAGAAACACTATTAAGTGTTTTAATAAGTTCTATCTTAGTTTCAATATCAGGTGTCTCCTCAATATATTGCATGGCTTGTTGAACCATAGAAGTGACAACTTGCTTCAACTGACCACGTCGCATTAGCCTTAAAATTATGCCTATTAAACCAGTAAATAGTAAAACCAAGTGATAAATAAAGAATCAATAAAGCAAACGCCTGTCATACAATCGAAGAAGACCCGAATTGAGGCGGTTTCGGATCATGTGGATGGTGCAAATCGTTAATAGCCAGCCATTGCAGGTGCATTTTTGGAACGGTGGAGGTTGGTTTTGAAACAGTAATTGGGATCAATTAACCAAGATTGTGGGTTCTGTGAATCAAATTGAGTCGTGATCGGGGAAGGGAGGTGGGCATTTTGGTCTTTTGGGGAACAGGATAGGGCATCAACGAGGCTGCTCCCAACCGAAGAAGATTCGCCGACGGGGCCAAAAATGAGGCGGTCTTTGAGTTCTGAAGGGGTTAGTGGGAGAGCGGGGAGAGTGATCTCGGAGTTTTCCGGGAGAGGGAAGAGTGACGACAGCGGTGGTGGTGGCAATGGGTTGGAGCGTCTAGGACTTATGTAAGGGAAAAGGGGTTCTTTCTCCATCTAAGCAGTAAAATTGGCCGGAGAAAGGGATTCAAGCGCTGGCATACGCTGGTGTTCGGGAAGGGAATTGGAATTCAACAGAAATGAGTGGTTTCTGATTGTCAAATATAAAGTTATAATATAATGACTAAAGACAGTGTTAAATAATTAGTAATACTTTCCAAAATTTATATAAGAGCACCCAAATAAATTTATACCTAATTATTAAAGCTGTGAAGAAAGTAGCATAGTCAATATTAACAGATTATAAAAGACAAATTTGCAACTAACAATTTTAAAACCAAAAGGTTACTGCAAATTTCTGTAGTACACTTACTTTAAGACAAAAGATGTGATTACAAATAGGCTTACAAACTTGAGCAACATTTGTTTTCAATTTAATTTTAATATTAGAATGACAATTCTTCCTTTTAAATGAAACTTATACCAATGTATATTAACCATTTCAAAGTTAGGGAGGGACTCAATTTAAAACTATAATTTAATATAATATAAAATTTGTTCAAACTTTTTTTTTCTTTTGTGTTTGCAAAATGCAAGAGGTATAAACTGTCCTTTGAAAATGGACCATGACTTAGGATTTTTAGAAAACCTCATCTTTTTTTTAAAAAAAATAAGGAAATTGTGAGTAATTAAAATTACTAAAACTTTTAGTAGATTTGAAACACTAAGTCTTATAGATTTTTTTCTCAAATAATACATTTTTAAAATTTTATTTACTAAAGTGATTTACTGTTCAAACTTTTTCCCAAAATGTTCAACTTTTTCAAAAATCGCTACACCGTGTAGCGAGTTTAAAATTTTTCGATTAAAATCGCTACACGGTGTAGCGATTTTAAATTTGCTAAATTTTATTTTAATATTTATGCTATTTGCTATTAAAAAAAAAAACTAAATTTGAAATCACTACACGAAGTAGCGATTTCAAATTAAAAGCAAACTGTGCAATGTCCGTCCAAACCAAGTCCAAAGTAAAGGTAAGGTTTGTATTCGTTCCTTCTTAAATTACAAAATAATAATATAAAAATAATTATGTATTAGTAAAAAAACTAAATAGAAATATTATTTTTTTATCTCAAATAAATATTTTTTAAAAATGTATTTCTATAAAAAAATTATATTCTTCATTTCAAAAATAAATATTATTTTCGACTCAAAATGAATAACCAAAAAATAATACTACATTTTTTATCCCAAAAAAATGAGCATTACTTCCTTCATCCCAATGAATATTTTAAAAATTAATACTACTTCATTCGCCTCGAAAATTAATGTTTGTAATGTTAGTGCATTCGTCTCAAAATATAATATTAATTTTTGAGGCAATGAAGAGTATTTTTTTTTTTAAATATTCATTGAGACGAAGGAAGTAATGCTCATTTATTTGGGATAAAAATGTAGTATTATTTTTTGGTTATTCATTTTGAGTCGAAAGTAATATTTATTTTTGAAATGAAGAATATAATTTTTTATAGAAATACATTTTTTAAAAATATTTATTTGAGATAAAAAAAATATTTCTATTTAGTTTTTGTTTATTAATACATAATTATTTTTATATTATTATTTTGTAATTTAAGACGGAACGAATACAAACCTTACCTTTACTTTGGACTTGGTTTGGCGGACTTTGCACAGTTTGCTTTTAATTTGAAATCGCTACTTCCTGTAGCGATTTCAAATTTAGTTTTTTTTTTTAAATAGCAAATAGCATAAATATTAAAATAAAATTTAGCAAATTTAAAATCGCTACACCGTGTAGCGATTTTAATCAAAAAAAAATTTAACTCGCTACACGGTGTAGCGATTTTTGAAAAAGTGGAACATTTTGGGAAAAAGTTTGAACAGTAAATCACTTTGATAAATAAAATTTTAAAAATGTATTATTTGAGAAAAAAATTAAGTCTTATACAACTTAAATCGTTGTACGACAACGAAACTTTCAAAACTATTTTCCTTTATATCATCCGTTTACAGTATCATGATAATAAAATAGTGACTTTAGATTGTTGAAAACAATGCTTTAAAAAGGCAAAAACCAGTTTCAATAAATCAAAATGTGCAACTATCATACATTAAATAATTTAACATAGCACGAAATGATGAAAACGAAATTAAAATAAAACAATTAAAACTCGCACGAGGGAGTTCCGAGATCGCTGTCCAAAAGTCACTATCGTATCGCTACGTACGGGTTTTAACAACAATTAGTGGCTCTAAGATAAAAATTATTAAGCTTGCAGCAAGTCTACTCTAGGTGTACGTCTGTAGAAATAAATGAACTGTCTTGTTTAAAGATTCCTCAAATTATGATTAAATTTATAAAAAAGAGAAATATAGAGTAGAAGTAGAAAAGAATGAAATGCCTTTCAGCGCCTACGACTTCAACAAATTCCATCACCATATGAAAGCTTGAATAAGTCAAAAGAATGAGTCAAAATATCATCCTGAGTCAAAATATCATCCTAAAGTATCTCAACAAATAAAATATGCTAACAAACTTCTTGAGATAATTTATTAAGAGTTGGTCTTATAAAAAAATGCATTTTTTTGGCACTTAGAAAAAACGTGTTTTGTGTTTCTCCGTTTGTGCCAGTGCCAGTTAAATAAAGTACCATTGTGATAAAGTGTCAGTGCATGTGTAACAAAATTCCAGTGAAAAAAGTGTCAGTACCAATTTAACAAAGTGTCAGTGTAAACGGGCACTGACACTTTGTTAAACTGACACTGACACTTTTTACACGGACACTTTTATATACATGAACTGGCACTCTTCACACTGGCACTCTGTTACACTAACACTGACACTTTGTTACACTAACATTTTTGCTGGCTCTCAAAAGCACAAGCACTGGCATTCAAAAACACATGCACTGGCATTCAAAAACACATGCACTGGCATTCAAAAACACATGCACAGGCACTCAAAAAATACTGGTAATAATTTTTTGCCGGCCTCAAAAACACAAAGACTCATCATAAATACACTGGGACTCAAGACTCCAAAACACATGAACTGACACTCCAAAACACATACACTGGCATCTAATTACCCAGTCCCCTGCACACCATTCTACACCTTGCTGGCACTCATCATTAACCTTGCTGGCACTCTACCAATTAATATCTGGCACTGGATACTAATGCCTGAACCAGGCATCTTTTTCATTTATTTTATGAAAATACATTACCTATTAATTTAAATAAATAAATTAATTATACTCCATAAAAGAAACAAAGCTATCAGAAGTAACAAGAACACAGAGGATTTAGCTAATGTATTTTGACTTGTACCTGAGTTGGGAAATCAATTTCCGGGGAGCGAGAGAGGAAGAACTGTTTAAGCTACAAAAATGGTCCAACGGAGTAACAGCAAACTGTTTTAAGACAGTTGTGCCGTAGTAGTACCAAAATTCGCCCCTGATTGATTTTCATTTCTTGGGCTGTAGTTTTTGAGTAGCTTGCTACGGAGCTGTAATTGACACGGATTTTTCGATGACAATATTCAAAGAAGGTGGGTCTCTGTGTTTGCGTTTAGTGAGAGAAAGTGAGAGAGAGAATGAGCCGCCCCGTTATTTAAAACACGTTTTTTGTTAAGTTAGCAAAAAACGTGTTTTTTATAAGTTTTTGACATTTATTAATTATACTTACCAATTTTTGAAAATAAATGGTAATAAATAAATAAAACTAAATTTTAAAAATTAAAATATCTAACACCAACCAACAACCATAATTTCTTCCCTTGCTGTGTCTAATCCGCCCATTAAAATCAATTTCAGCTCTTTCTTTCATCCGACATCCACCATTAATTCTACCAATTACCGCCGAACCACCCATTTCTAAACATAAATTACATTTACTAATTTTTCCCAAAACCACATTTAACGAAAGTGAGCAAAGCCCAACGAAATTACAGTGGTTTTAAAAACCCAGTTACAATTTAAAGAAAAACACAATAGAGATGATCAAGAAACTGTCAATGCGTCAAAATGTTGTGGTCCCAGCCGACGAGGATTTTAGAGGACAAAGATGGAGATGGGTGCAGAGAGTGTTATTCACGTCCAAAGGCCACACTATCTCACTCTGGGCATTTGCAGCCATGACTTTTGTTAAAGTCATGGCTACAACCTATTTATTCCCCAACAATGACTTTGCGAAAGTCATCAATAACTTTTGGGGTCAATTGCAGTTTGGTGACCTAAATTTTACACATACTTGTAATACGGCAGCCAAGAGTGCAATTTAGTCAATCAATGCCCTAAATTTACAATTTTTAGCAAATTGGTGTAAAAACTAACAAAATCATTAATTTTTTGACGGGATGAATTTCATGTGCCTTTCACGTGAGTAAGTAAGGGGTAATTTCGTCATTTGCATTGTGGTGACTTGAAAGATAGCCGGAGACTAGGGATATTGCCGGGAAAAATGGAGGAGAGAGAGAAGCAAACGGATGCGGTGGGGGAGCCACCATCATCTGCATTGGGTAACACCTGTGGCAAAGAATAAATGAGCTCCAAGATCCCCAATTTCCCATATATTTATTTGGTGAAATGAGGAGCTACCATTGTCGTCTGTGATTGATTCCATGGCTGAGAAGAATCAAGTATTTGATATTCATAGTTGTTGTAAGGGTTAGCACAATTCAAAGAAGGGTTATTATAGGTATTTGCACTACCCATATAAGTCATCGCCGATGGTGGTGCCGGCATCATTTTACCGGCCGGATCTGTTACGTAAGGCTGCATCATGCAGACAAAGCGCATCCAAGGCGGAGGAGAAAATCGAGAATTGGGGTAGCAATAACAGTGGCCCATAAATAGTAGTTAGGTTAGGGTTTGGGAAAATTTGTGGCGGCGGTTCATGGGTGGATGTGGTCATGGTCAAGCTGGCTGTGCAGCAGCTTCTTTCTTCTTACGGAGTTGGCATTTGGCGACCCAATCAAGAATGAGCTTTTCTTCTTTTTCTTCATCTTGCACCATACCGTTGATTATTTATTGTAATTTAATATTAATTATTGTAATTTAGTATTTAATTTTTTAATATAATAATCCTTAATATTATTTATTATTATTATTATTATTATTATTATTATATTATTATTTTATTATTATTATTATTATTATTATTATTATTATTATTATTATTATTTTATTATTATTATTTTATTATCTTTATTGTTATTGTTATTATTATTTTATTATTATTATTATTATTATTATTATTATTATTATTATTATTATTATTATTATTATTTTATTATTATTATTTTATTATTATTATTTATTATTTTTTTATTATTATTATTATTATTTTAATTTATGTTTGACTCACTTTTGAATAAATATTCACGAAATGACAAAAATGCCCCTTTAAAAGTCATGTGCCGTGCACATGTGTTTCATCCCGTCAAAAAATTAACGATTTCATTAGTTTTTATACCAATTTGCTAAAAATTGCAAACTTAGGACATTGATTGGCTAAATTGCACTCTTGGCTGTCGTATTGCAAGTATGTGTAAAACTTAGGTCACCAAATTACAATTGACCCATAACTTTTGTAATATTTGTTTCAGCAGATGCCGTGGTTCACGGCTTGGAAGGTTTTTTTTAAAAAAACCAATTAGAGGGTGACACGTGTCATATTTTTGTGAAATTAATTTTTTTTTACAAAAATTGCAATCAACATATAAAAAATAATAAAAATACAAAAATATTGAAAAAACTATCATTATTAATAAAAATTAGGAGAGAGAAACTGATGACTTTTGTCATGAATGGAGATAAAATTGTTTGGAGTTGTGTTTTTGATGACTGCTGACGTGGAGCTGAGGTGGAGGAGAGAGAAATGGAAATGAAGTTTTATGGATGAAGATGCTCTCATAGACCTCAGCCGCCTTCTCCTCCACTGATGTAACACGCTGTGGTGGTAATGATTGTTTCTAGTGGGTGGCGGTGCCGGTGGCAAAATATGAAGGTAGTAGAAATAGATTGGAAATAACGTTTTTGCCCCATCGAAACTCAAGTAAGTTGCACGTGTGTCTTCTCAGTCCACAAAATTTAACGGACATCCAAAATTGTCTTGTTTGTTATTTTGTGTAAAATATACTAATGCTCCGTTCGGGGGGAAAATATTTTTCGTAAATATCGAAAAATAGAGAAAATATTTTTTGAAAAATACTTTTCTAATTTTTCTAATTAAAATGATTTACGAATTTTTTCTAAATAAAATATTTTCCGAAAAATGATAACACCCTCACATACACACACACCTAACTTTTCATACACCCCCACGTTATCCATCCCACATCAACCACCCCTCGGAGTTGACCCGCATCGGTAAGAGGGATGATATACCCCATCCCCATCCCCATCACCACCCCCTGCCAACCCCCCCCCCCCTCCCTCCCGTCGAGTAAAAAAAAAAAAGAAAAAATTACCGGTGGATCCTCCATTCCAAGTCAAACGACCAATTAAGACATGAATTTTGAAATTTAACCAACTAATCCGGCTTCATAATAAAAATTTCACCTAGTCCTTCCTACCTAAAAATATAAAACTAACCCCCTCTCATCCCCCCTCTCTCTCTCTCTCTCTCTTCTCACTTTCTCTCTCTACCATCCCTTCCAAAGAACACTTTCCCTTCCTTCCAAAGAACACTTCCCCTTCCCCTCCGGCGACTCTTCCCTCCCCTCTGGCGACCTCCCCGCCGTCTCTCCCTCCACCTTCTTCACTGAAAAAACACCATATCCAAAACCTCCTCTCGATCCCACCTTTCCTCCCTTCTCATACGCACTCCCTCTCTCTCTCTCTCTCTCTCTCTCTCTCTCTCACTTTCTCTCTCTACAATTCTCTCCGGTGACCTCGCTTCGTCCTCCGGCGAAACCCCCCAGCCACTCTCCCACTTTCGGCAAACCCATCCCATCCCCTCTCCAGCCACTCTTTCCCTCCCCCACCTCCGGTCACGCACACACACACTTTCTCTCTCTCTACCTTCCCTTATCACCGGTCACCCCTATTACCGGCAACCCTACCGCATCGAGAGTGAAGCGTGGGAGGAATGGTTGGAGATCGGTCGGAGGAGGGTGGATCGAGAGTGAGGAGACCATAAGTGGTGGATGTGAGAGACAATGTGGTGGCCCAGCCCATTTCCACCATTATTGCTGAAATCGTCCAATGTTAAAGAAACGCATCCCATTATTTCTTCAAAAATTGTGCGTACTGACGTTGAAGACTTTTTATTTTAATTTGAGTTTACTTCCTAAGGTTGTAAGAGGTAGGGAGAACCAATCACGCTAGGATGCGTTGGTTTGTGTAATGATATTGGTCTTAATTTTCTTGGAAATAATTTGTAAGAATTGAAATATTTATATGATTTTAATCTCTTTCTTATTTCTATTTGCCAATGAGATTTCCATGGATTTGATTTTCGGGTTACAATATCAACAACAAATTTCTGATACCAAAATTATTTGGGGAATTTATGTTAAATTCGTGTAAGAAAGTTTTAAATGATTTGAGGGCATCTCTAACGGTTTTGTGCAAAAATTGCATCAAAAAACAACTGTGGACTTAACAAATAGGACAAATAATCTCATAAAATTGCAAAAATAAAGACTATAAAATTCTAAAAATAACTGTGAACTTAACTAAAACAACTGTGAACTTAACAAATATGTCAAATAACCTCATAAAATTGCATAAATAGAGGTCATAAAGGACTTAAACAACTGTGAACTTAACAAAAAACAATAGTTAATGTAAGTAAAAACAACTGTAAACATAAAAAATATGTCAAACAATCTCATAAAATTGTAAAAATAGAGGCCATAAAGACTAAAACAACTGTGAACTTAACAAAAAACAACAGTGAACTTAACAAATAGGTCAAATAATCTCATAAAATTGAAAAAAATAAAGGCCTATAAAATACTAAAAACAACTGTGAACTTAACAAAAAACAACATTGAACTTAACAAATAGGTCAAATAATCTCATAAAATTGCAAAATAAAGGCTATAAAAGACTAAAAACAATTGTGAACTTAACTAAAACAACTGTAAACTTAACTAAAAAAATCTATAAATTAAGTAAATGATAGTCATTTTCATGAATAAATTATGAATTTAGCTAAAACAACTGTGAACTTCTCTTAATTGTTATTGAAACAAATGTAAAAAAATAACTGTGAACTTATCAAAAACAACTGTGAACTTATAACAACTGTGAACTTAACAAATATATAAATTTGCTCCAAATTATATGTTGATGATGCTAGTTTGATTCGTTTTGACGATACGGATAATACAATGGTCTCAGATTTTTTTTTTTTTAGTTCTAGATCTTAAGATATTTCATTTTAAAGTTTTTGGGAAAAGAAAAAAATGAAAAAGAAGGGGGTGGGCTTATAACTGACGGACCTGGTGGTAAATTCATGAAATGTGTGTCCTTGGTGGTAGTTTTCATTAGGATGAGAGACTATTTGATAATTGCCCAAAAAAAATTTAATTATTTTAATTTTTTTTTAACAACTCCTCCCCACTCCACTCACCACCCTACCCCCCCCCCCCCTAAAAAAAATAATAATTTTAAATTTATTTTTCTCCCCCAGTCCACTCACCACCCCCTGCCACCCCACCCCCACCCACTCCCCCCTCCCGTTCGAGTAAAAAAAATTAATAATTTTAAATTTATTTTTAACAACTCCTCCCCCACTCCGCTCACCACCCCCTGCCACCCTAACCCCCCCCCCCTCCGTCGGGTAAAAAAATAAATCATTTAAAATGATTATTATTATTATTATTTTTTACCCGATGGGGGGTAGGAGCAGGGGGGTGGTGCTGGTGAGTGGAGTGGGGTGGGGAGTTGTTAAAATAAATTTAAAATGATTAAATTTTCTTTTTACCTGATAGGGGGGAGGGGTAGGGGGTGGTAGTGGTGTGTAGGGTGGTGGTGGTGGTGGTGAGTGGGTGGGTAAATTTGTAGTCAACTCAATCGAACATTTTTCGAAAAACATTTTCCTTACCACACAGCTGAAAACATGTTTATCTCATTTTCCGAAAAATATTTTACAGAAAATCATTTTTCGAAATATTCCCTCCGTCCCAAAATGATTGTCCCACTTTTTTTGCATTTATTACGAAGGAACTTTGAACAATAATTTTAGGTTTATTTAACTATACAAATGAAAATCTAAAACTCATTATTGATACACCATCAATAATACTATCAATTGCAAGTTTTAGATCTTCATTTATATAATTAAATCAACCTAAAATTATTGTTTAAAGTTTCTTCGTAATAAATGCAAAAAAAGTGGGACAATCAATTTGAGACGGAGGGAGTATGTTTTACGCTGAATAACGGGCCTAAATAAATTACTACTTTTGAATCTGTCACTACTGTTATAGAGTGTAATGTATTGTAAAGAGAATCGGTGAATCAGAGAACATTGCCTCAATGGAGTGAAAATGATCTATCTGATGAACTCTTTTGTTTCTGTTTTGACAAATTGGTATTTCTTCTGCCATTAAAGATGGAAGTGGCCAGTGGGCCTTTGAATTGAAGTGATAGGTCAATCGAGGACGGGGAATATGCATGAAAAAAGGCTTCTGCCATTTATACATATGTACATGTGCAATGCACCTGCCAAATTCCCATTTTCTTGCCCGTTTTGAGTCAAGCAGTACAAACGGGTTTATTATCCCGCCAGTCAATTTATTGTCTGTGGGCCAAGTAGAGCTGTGTCAATTCGTAAAATATGAAACGGGACGAAATTATATTGTTTCATGACGAGAATGGAACGGGACTAAAATACTCTGTCCCATTTGCGGGACGCGGGATTCCGCGAGACAATGCGGGATCCGTTGACTAGAAGGAATTAGGCGTTGACTAGGCACCAAGGCCACGATCGGCCAAGGCCAAGGCCCAATTATTCTTGATATCCCGGCCAATGCCTCATATATATAGCCACATGCCACATTGTAGTTTGTTTTTCTTTCGATGTGGGAAAAAATGTTCAAGGGCAAGCCAAGGCCGGCCGAGCCAAGGCTCAAGGCACAGTTTATTGTTTTTCACCCACCATTTTTTATTGTAATCTTGCTATTATGTTGTTTTACAGAAGTTACATTAGCAATCTGCCAGAATTATATAAATGTTGGTGAATAACAATTTTTTAACATGATAAAAATGATATTTACTTCACAGCAGCAGATATGAATAAAATCAAAAGTCCCTTTAAAGGAATTACCAGTGATGTTAAAGGAAGACTGCAATGCTATAAGGAAGATTGGGCGGCCGCACTATGAGGTAATATTTCTTGTTTTTTGTGAATTATTATTTAAGTTGAGTGATTTCTATCTTTTGTGTCACTAAGAATTGTTGATGCCAGGATATTGGCTCCAACAGCATATATCTTCTTTGCTTCGACTCTTCCGGTCATTGCCTTTGGGGAGCAACTGAACAGAGATACGGGTCAATACGAAAAAACGGGACGGGACGGGACGGGATAAAAATAAGTTGTCCCGCGACGGGAACGTGACGAGACGGGACGGGACGAAACGGGACGGGACTAAAATATTCTGTCCCATCATGTCCCATTTGTATGGCGGGACGGGACCGTCCCAACTTGACGGCTCTAGGGCCAAGCCCGGCCTGATCCGCCTATCATGGTGGAACCCTGCCCGCTTCGTTTACCCTTTTAAGTCTTTAGGCGGATTTGAACGAAAATTTGTTTTTTAAAAAAAAAAAATCAGAAAATGCAAAAAAAATGTATTCTAAAAATATATATTTTGCCTAAAAAATTAATAAAATAATTTATAAAAAAAATATCAAAGGCTTAAAATATAATTTAATTAAATATATATTTATTTAATAAAGTAGTTAAAAGCTAAAACATACTCTTTTTAATAATTTATTCCAAAAACGTTTATATAAGTATATTTATTGTATAGTAATTAATATTATTTTTTTTTTAAATTGAAAATTTGCATATAAGCGGGCTAGGCAGTGGCGGGCTTGGCGGGTCCAAAAAGCCCGCGGGCTTGGCCCGCACCTTGGCCTATATTTCAGATATATTTCGGATCCGACCTGCCTCTTGTACAAAGGGCTTGGCGGGTTGGACGGGTGACGGGTTGGCGAACGGTGGATGGTGGGCTGACGGGCCGACCCACGGATTTCGGCCCGAAGTGTTCATCTTTACACCGTTTGGGTCGAACTTTCAACGTTCGTGGGTATTTAACTTTTATATATTTGTTATTGTTTATAACTTAAAATTATTTTATGTGTAAATTACGAATAAGGGTTAAAAGTATGGGGGTGTTCGCAATCCAAGGTCCAATATATTTTTTATTTTATTTTTGTTATTAAGGGTTAAAAGTCGTGAAAAGTTGGCAGCTAAATGCTTTTAGATGAAAAAGTAAATTTTTTCGTTAAATAATTACATGTGTTCGCGTGCCACTTAACGGAGGACAATTTAGTCATCTCAATTACATTTTTTCAGTTTGATCTTTAATTTCAGTCATTTTAATTTCAACTAGAACTTAAAAACTTCCCCCCCCCCTCAATATGATATTTTCAAACCAATCATATTTCCACCAGGATCATAACATCACAACTAACCAACAACACTAACACCACCACAATCAATAACGCCAACAATATCACCATTTTTTATGACCAATTCAAGATCTGTTTTTGAGCAGTTGCAATTTTAATTTTTGAAAATTGTATATATTTTTTCTGGCATTTATGGCTCTTTTTGATATTGTTAGAGTTAGATCTGATGAAATATGTCATCATGAATTTTGTTTTGCACCGTGATATCTTTTCATATTTATTTGTTAATTTGTACTTAAATTGAAAGAGTTATAACATCTTAAAGTTGGATTGGTGAAACAAGTTTAACGAATAATTTAGACAAACCCAGAAAAACAGATTTGCAACAGCGAGAGAAATGGAGGAGATATAGATGTAATCTTGATCTAAGAAGGAATTAATTGAGGAAGAGGCGAGGGGAGGGTGAATCGCCGGTGCGTGGAGTAGTGTAGGAGGAGGTGATGGTGTAGACGTGGGTGACAACGAGGATAGAAGTTGGTGGGTTAGAGATGGGACAAAAAAGAAGATGATTTTTTTTTAATTAATTTTAGGGCTAAGGACAGTAATAAAAGAGGATTGGCATTGTGGGGAGGAGGGGCGACGGCGGCCATGGAGACGACGTAGGAGGGTGGTGCCGGTGATGGTGAAGAATGGTTATTGGTGTGGGTGGGTTATATGTGTTTTGTTTAGTAAAAAAATTATTTTAGCCTTTTAAATTTTCAAATTTTCATTATATCCCTTATTTACTGATATTTATTTTCAAAATGTGATATGTTAAGGGTCACGTGGACGACACGTGATATTTTAACGAAAAAATATATTTTTTTTCGTTCAAAAGCAATTAACTGTCAACTTTTCACGACATTGGACTCTCAATATCCAGAAAAATACATTGGATCATGGTGTGCAAACAATCACATACTTTGTACCGTTATTTATAATTTGCCCATAAAATAGTTCTAAGTTATAAACAACTTAAGGAAATGGAGTATGATGTACCCAAATAAGAATAAATCATCTTGATAGATAGGAGTAATACTAAGGGCCTATTTTGGTAACCCAATTAAACTTTTAATTTGGAACACTTTAATAAATTAAAAAATCTAAGCTTGTTTAGTAAGATAAATTTAAATCACTTAAATAATTAAGACTATCTTAAAAAATGCTATTAATTTTAGATTAGAAAAGAATGTCTTAACAAGGTAACAATGTAAGATGAGGAAAGAAAGAGGAAAAAAAAAAGGGAGGATTAATTCCAAAGGGCCATCATGTTGAATCAATAACTCAAATAAGGACATGGGACATCACATATCTCATATAATATGTTTATCCAGATCAAAATTTCAAATAAACCCTCCTCTACCCCTTCACTCTACAAACCCTCCTCTCTTCTTCACATTCTCGTCTCCCCTACACTTTCTCTATCTCTCTACACTTTCTCTCTCTTCTTCTTCTCTAGTGGCAAATCTGACGAGACTTCGGCCGTCTCACCTTCTCCATCTCCGGCATCGATGGCCTTCCCAGTGCCTCACCTTCTCCTTCCTTTCTAGCCTCCAACCTACCACCTGTCTCATCTGCAACTCCGACCATCATCTCACATCTTAGACACTATTCGCCAGAGAAAACACCTGATCCGACAAAAAGATGACAGATATATCCAGATCTTCTTCTCAACAGATCTCTCGCGTCGTCTCTAGTTTGCTTCGTCCCCGGCTCCTTTATCTTTAGACCTAAAAGCTTAATCATTAGAAACCAACAGATCTAACCGAAAATCAATAGATACCGTAAGAAAAAAAAGTCAGCTCTGTTCACTCTTATAGTGTAGAGTAGAAATCATGTAATATGAGGCAATCTTTTTGTATAGAGGAACGATATACACTTTTTTTTTTATGAAAATTATGTTATTTCTTGTTCAAAACTAGATTATATATTTTATGTATAAAATTAATTTGAGTCTTATAATTTATGTATAAGACTATTTTAGTCTTATATTTTAAATAATTTTATTTATTCTTTTAAAAGCCGAGAAAAAAGTGACAATATGAGTATTATACTTTTTTATAAGATTTTATTCAGTCTTATACTTATACTTAATGTTTAAGAGTTAGTTTTAATAAAATATCGTTTTTTTTATTTATTTTCTTAAAAACTGAGAAAAAATAAATAAATGACTTTTATAAATTTGATATAAGATGCGAACTAGCATTATACGTAAGGTATAAAAGCACGAATGGTTTATTTGGAATATTGAAAATCTGTTGGTCTTATGTCTTTTTTAGTTGGCCCAAGGGCTCTATGGTCAGAAACCCAAATAGGGAATGAGTTCAAATTTATCCGTCAACATATTTTATTTAATTTATTTATTGTTACTTTTTTTTAACTTCTCATATAAATTATATTTGACTAACTATTAAAATGTAATTTTCTTATTAAATTATTGATAATACTTATAATAGAGTATTATATTTAAATTTTCTTCATTTTTTTTATCAAAGTTAAGTCAAGTTAGCCAAAGTGGTTAAGTTAAATTTTATCATGGACAAAGAAAGTATCAATAAAAATATTTAAATATTATATAAAAATATATAATCTAATTATGTCAATGATAACTTTATTTTATTATACAATCATTAAGATGATTCAAATAAATTTTAAATGTTTAGTTACAATTTTGATTAAGTGTGAGTTTGTGCATTCGTTTTTGTGGTTTATAATCACTTTTGAAGCTCAAAATCACTTTTAATAGTGTTTGAATAACAATAGTGATTATGATTTTAAACTGTTAAAACGCAAAAAATTGTGTTTTGGTATAATCAAATATGACCCAGTTTTTGATAAAATTGATTATTAGAAAGCTGTTATTTGTGTTATATTTATAATAATAACCTCTATCTCTTTTGTACATTTATTATATCAAGATACATATCATAAAGGTCTTTTTTGGTATTTATATTTCATAATCAGTTTTAAACATATATTATCCAAACATACTTATAAATTTTAATATTTATACAAATAATCGATTTTTAAAAAATTACTTTTGAAAAATCACTTTCGGAGAAATAGAAAACTCACTCTTAATTCAGATGTAAGTGATTTGTTATTATCAAACGAACTTAAGTTTTAAAATTCGATAGCTTAATAATTTCAGCTCAAAGCTTAATTTTCAGTTTTATCAAACAGACCCTAATAGTAATACTCTCTCGTCCAAATATGATACTTCTATTTTTTTGTCGTTCAGTCCAAAAATGATACTTTCATTTTTTTTAATTTTTTTTTTATGTTAAATTCCAAAAATGATACTTTCATTTTTTTTTTTTTATGTTAATACGAGTGAACTAGGTAAGCACTAACTTAAATTAATTTAATTATTTTAATGAAAATGTAAAACTCGTTAACAATAGTATTGTTCAACAAGATATACGCATTACAAGTTTTAAGTTCTAATAATCCTATCCTAATTATGAGAAACACCAACACCCCCCCCCCCCCACCCCCCCACCCCCAAATTCAGTTTGCAATGCCTCACCAAGATGTCCATTTCTTTTTATTTTTGTTATTCTAAACTTCTCAAGCTCATTGGAGTTCATTGAGACTTAACTATAAGATATCCAAGGTCCTATTCCATTTATCATATACTTCAACCAAAGTTATAAAACTCCAAATCAGTATCAAAGATAACACCAAATGTAACTGCAACAAGATAACTGTAGACAAAGTAGTCCAACTTTAACCAGCAAATTTAACCAAGTTTCAATAACTCTGAATTCTTGACCAACAAAAATAACACTTGAATCAAATATCCCGACAATAAAAACTACTCTACAAGGTTTACAAGCCTTCTCAGTATCTCCTCGCAAACCCACCAGCACCACCACCACCTTGTCCACCCCGACCAAACCCAGGAACTGGCAACGCCTGTGGCTCAATGGCTTGCTTAACAACCCCAGGAAGGTCAGCCATGCCCAGAGCCGAAAGCATCTCAAGTGTCTCCTTATCAACCTCAATCAAGTCAGTCTTGATTGCAGACTCGTCTGGCACAAAATCCATACGACGTTCCCTCTCTTCCTCCTGCAGTTTCAAAGAGATACCTCTAACGGGCCCCTTCTGAATCCGCTTCATAAGGTGAGTGGAGAATCCAGCAATTTTGTTACGGAGACGCTTGGAAGGGATAATGGCGACTTCTTCTAGGATTTTCTTGTTTGTGTGAAAGTCAAGAGTCATCTTTGAGTAGTACTTTTCGATTACCTGCCTAGAGGACTTCTTCACGGTTTTGGTACGGACACGACCCATCTTTCAGCAATGACTAGGAAATTAAATCCGAAACTAAAAGTAACAAAATACAAGAATGAGAAAGCTGGTTCCAAAATCAGTCATGCACATTCATTATCATAAAATACTTTAATATTTGCCACTGAAATTGCTTAGATTTCAACTTGTTAAAATGTACTTCAAAGTTAAAAAAAAAATGAGAACTCATTTAGGGAGGGAGGGAGCACAACATAGCTTGACACCCAACAAATTTAAACATAATGCCAAGGGAATAAGCCTTTACAAGTTTTATCCACCATGCCACTTCAACAATTAATAAACCTTTTCTGTAAACCTATTCTCCATTATAGATAAACATATAAAAGCTTTTTAGTATGGATCGACTACTAAATTTTTGTTTCTTCGCGTTCTACATTCAATGCTTAATATTTTCATAGATAATCGATTAATTCTGGAACAATAATAGTTTTTCTTAGAAAATTATTGTTACAGTAGAAAAATAACACTATCTATCCCCCAAAAAACTGCCACATTAGACAAGTCAATACAAAATCAGTCCATACCAAATCAGTCCCTCTAACAGTTGGCAAAACACATCAGTGGTTAATGTTTGATTAAAGGCTTAAAGCTTCAGCAGAACAACCATTGGATTTGCTCCAGGAAACTTTTTCCTTTCACAATCATAAAGGACATATTTCTAAACCTTTATTTCTCCATGGACCAATTGATTCTTTTTATGCATTGTGTCATTCGTATTATCCCATCCAGATATTGATTAATGTTTCCCTTGAATAATACTCCTTCCACCCCAGAGTAAGAGTCCTACTTGTGTTTTGCACGCTTATTAAGGTAGTAGTAAAAGATAGGTAATCATTTCAAACATGCAGAGGATATGATTGTCCAAAATACTATTTATAATGTAATACAAGGGTAAAAAGTAGGTAGAAAGTGTTAAGTTTTTTTGTTAATTACACAAGCATAATAAGGACAATGTTGTCATGACATGACTTGCGGGATAAACCCTTTAAAGAATGCTCTAATATAACCTTTTGTAGTCATCTCACTTATGTTCCGATAAAGATTTATATATGTCAATGAACTCTAGCTAAGATATACCCCTTACCCTTACCATAGGAAAAGGCAAGGGTTCAATCCCCTTCTACAACATCTAGTTGAAAAGTTTGTATTAACATATTATATACTCCCTCCATCCCAGCTCAATGTGCACACTTACCCGGTTTGGGGGTGTCATTGATAAATTTCCCTTCCAAAAATGGAAGACTTTTATTATTATTATATTTGCCTTGCCCCCTTTTTCATACTCACACACTTTAATTGTTAGTCCCACTTACTAATCATATCTCACTATCATATTCACAACCTTCTTTCCGCTCACAAGAATTTTGAACATATATATTCATTCATTTATTCTTGTGCCCAACGGTAAATGTGCACATTGAACTGGGAAGGAGAGAGTATATTTATACATGTATATATATGTATATGTATATGTACACACACACACACACATATATATATATATATATATATATATATATATATATATATATATATATATATATATATATATATGATTTTTTGATTCATGACTTTGAATCTTGGAACTTGCTCATATATATTGACTAGCCTAAGTCCGTGTCCAAGGCCACGTTTTTGTTTTTTTTTTTTTTTTTTTTTTAATTTTTTTTTAATTTTTTTTTTAATTTTTTTTTTTAATTTTTTTTTAATTAAAAAAAAAATTTAAGGGCAAAATGGGAAAGGGACCAAATAGTGAGGGCAAAATGGGAAATTCCCCCATTGGAACTGTTCAAAGAACTGTTCATGGGGGAGTTCCCATTTATACTATAGATTTTTGCTCTATTTTCCTCAATACAAAATTGGATGGCTGTCATATTGCAAAAGATATGTTGCGGCCATCCAATAGAACATTGATGAGATTGAGTATAATATCAATGGAGAGGATCCCAATACTAATTTATCTAGAGCAGTACTACTCATACCATTTTTTGCCAATACAAACTTTTCATCAAAATGCAAGGGAGAGGGATTGAAAAATCTGCCATTTTCAATGGAGAAGGTAGGGCTGTCATATGAGCTTCTTCTAATTACCAATCTAAAAATAGATGTTTTGAATTCTAAGCCTTTCTTCCAGGGTATAGGAACAAATATAGTAGTTGGAGCATAGGATCCAACCCATAATGGATACTAATGTAATGCATACACTCCTTACATACTATAACATCATCTTTTTGAAGGCGCAAATTCAAACAGGCTGCATACTTGGCTATCAAATGCAAAAATCATGGAAATTGTCTAATTAGCAAAACATATTAACAAAATTTTTAAAATCGCAATTATGTCATAAGTTAAATACTTCTATAAATGGAGCATTATGATCAAGAAGGAGCACAAAAACATATCCATGTTAACATTTAAATACTAATTTCGGAAGGGTATAATGCCAGGGATTAAAAGTTGATAAAATAAACAGATTCAAATTTCTAACGGGAAGCAATGGTAATGTAAGAGAGACTTACTTGCAGAGATGCGAGAGACGGAGCGGAGCAGCTGCGGCGACGGCGAGATGAAGCGCGGCAGCAGGATTAAGGAGGAGAAGGGACTGTGGTAGGGTAAAAGGTTTTATAAATTAGGGCTGCTGTTCATGGGACCGACGGGTCTGGGTTGGACTATGGGTTTATCATTTCTTTATCATTTCGCTAGCTAGTTTAATAATTTCTATGGGCTTACTTAGTCCAAGGCCCAAGAAAGAACGGTGTAACCCAAAAATTTAGGCGCAATAAATAAATTTATAAATAAGGCCTAAATAAATAAAGCCAATTTTTTTTACCAAACAA
Source organism: Adenophora triphylla var. japonica (assembly GCA_022495995.1). NCBI lineage: Eukaryota > Viridiplantae > Streptophyta > Magnoliopsida > Asterales > Campanulaceae > Adenophora > Adenophora triphylla. The sequence goes on from JAFEMH010007217.1 coordinate 41,498, forward strand.
TTTAGGAAAAACAGTATTTTAAAATTGACCGCTCTTTTAACACTCTACTCTAATATAATACTTCTGCATTAACGTCACGAACAAATAAATTTAACAAATAAACAATATGAAAGAATAAAGAAAATTCTTATAAGATCAAAAGAATATAATTTACTGTTAGATTATTTTCTAACTATCATTACATTAGTAAATGATAGACAGAGGAAAACCTTTGGAAATAAGCTGTGATATTATTGATAATAAATCTGAATATATATAGTGTTTACATGGTAGCTATTCTAGGAATAAGATTACAACAAATATTCTACAATATTATCTAAATATAAACAGATAACTATGGAATGAATATAAATCTAAGTGTGGAGAATATCTGGTGGATCTTCATCAATATCTTTAGTATTATCATGCCCCCGCAAGATGGACGACCGTGTAGAAAGTCCAATCTTGAAAATTAATTCAAGGAATCGAGTACGCGGTAGAGCCTTGGTCAGAGCGTCTGCCAACTGATCATTCCCAGATATGTGTGAAATCCGCAACTGTTGAGATTGAACATGTTCCCGTACAAAGTGATAATCAAGAGCTAGGTGCTTCATCTTTGAATGAAACTTGGGATTCGCAGCGACATAGGTAGCGCCCAAGTTGTCGCAGTAGATGACAGGAGGTTCAGGAATACTGACTGCGAGTTCTCGAAGCAAATTTTGGAGCCAAAGCACTTCAGCAGTGGTGGCAGCCATTGCTCTATACTCAGCTTCTGTAGATGATCGGGCAAGTGTGCGTTGCTTGCGAGAACTCCAGGAGATGGGATTGCGACCAAGGTAGACAACAAAACCAGTGGTAGAGATGTAGTTGTCAGGGATCACCGCCCAATCGGCATCTCGTGAATGCATGTAGAGAGGCAGGAGAGTTGCTGCGAAGAAGAAGCCCGTGAGTGCTAGTGCCAACCAAGTAACGAAGAACTCGTTTCAATGCCTTCAAGTGAAGATCAGTGGGAGCTTGAAGATATTGAGAGAGTCTGTTAACCACAAAAGAGAGATCAAACCGAGTGTGAGACAAGTATTGGAGAGACCCGACAATGGCTCTATATTCGGAGGGATCATGAAGAGGATCCCGACCGAGCCGTGAGGAGGATGCGGCACCATGGGAGTGGGAACTGGATTTGCATCTAGCATGTTGGTCCGGGTAAGTAAGTCCATAATGTACTTGTGTTGACTCAGAAAAATACCATGAGAGTGAGGTATGACCTCAATACCAAGGAAATAAGACAAGGAGCCAAGGTCTTTGAGGGAGAACCGTGAAGCAAAGGAGGAGATGAATTCGTCAACAAAGGAGGAGTTAGAACCTGTGATGACAATATCATCTACGTAAACTAGTAGAAAGATGCAAGCCTCAGAGTGTTGAAGGGTGAACAGGGATGAGTCTGAAACACAGTTGCGAAACCCAACAGACAGAAGATAGTTTCGGAGCTCATTGTACCACGCACGAGGAGCTTGTTTTAAGCCATATATGGCTTGACGCAGCTTACAGATGTGAGTGGGGTGAGAGGAACTGATAAACCCAGGAGGTTGTGCCATATAGACATTGTCTGTGAGAGAGCCTTGGAGAAAGGCATTGTTGATGTCAACTTGTCGAAGCGGCCAGTTATTTGTGATAGCCAGCGATAGAACAGTCCGTATTGTGGCCGGCTTGACAACCGGGCTGAATGTCTCAGAATAGTCAAGCCCGGGGCGTTGATGAAACCCTTTAGCTACCAATCGAGCTTTGTGGCGATCGATGGAGCCATCTGATTTGTATTTGGTGCGAAAAATCCATTTGCATCCTACCAAGTTGTGAGATGGGTCCGGTGGTACAAGGTCCCAAGTGTGATTGCGGGTGAGGGCATCGTACTCATTTTGCATAGCTGCACGCCAGGCGGGAATTTTAAGGGCTTGGGCAACAGTGGTGGGATCAGTGGTGGATTGGGTAAGAGAGACATGAAGGCTGAGCTTGTTTATAGGTTTGGTGATGTTGTTTTGAAGCCTGGTGACTGGTCTGTGTGTGGTGGGGTTTTCGGTTGAGGTTGTAGTTGGGGTGGGTGAGGTTGTAGGGAAGTTGTTGGATAGTTGAGAGTTGGGGCGGCCGCATGGTGGGGTTGAGGCGCACGCCTCAGAGGCAGGGACTTCAGGCATGGCAGTTTGTGGCTGAGGCGGGCGCATGGGGTTGTGGGTGGCGGGCGCCTGAGATGCCGTAGGTGTGGCCAAGGTGGGAGTGTGTTGAGGCGGACGCCTGGGGCTTGAGGGGGCGGGCGCCTCACCTGTAACATTTGCTGGGCCATTTGATGGGGTTGGAAGGAGAACAGGAAGGGATGATGAGCACCATTCGGTGATGGTGGGGTTAGGAGCAGTGGCTGAGGTGGATTTGGTGAAGGGAAACTCGGATTCAACAAATTTGACATGTCGGGAGACATAGATTTTGTGGGTTTTTGGGTCTAGGCAATAATAGGCGCTTTGAGTGGGGGAGTAACCAACGAACACACAGGGAGAAGAACGAGGTTCGAGTTTGTGTTTGGTGTATGGACGAAGCCACGGGTAGCAGAGACACCCAAAACTTCAGAGTTTTTGATAGTTAGGAGGATGGCCAAGGAGGACGAGGTGGGGAGATTTCATGTCGAGGGTGGGAGTTGGCATACGGTTGATGAGATAGCTGGCTGTGACAAAGGCAAGGGGCCAATAGGTGAGGGACATATGAGAGTGTGTGAGTAAGGTTAGGCCAGTTTCGACAATATGCCGATGGCGTCTCTCCGAGTACCCGTTGTGTTCAGGTGTATGGGGAGGGGAGGTAAGATGAGTGATACCATGAGAGACAAGAAGTGGGTGAAGCCCAACATATTCACCTCCATTATCACTGAAGATGGTGATGATGGGGCGATTGAAGTATTTTTCAACTCTAGATTTGAATTCGGAAAAGACGGAGGTAGCATCATTTTTGTGTTTTAAAGGGTAAAGCCATATATATTTTGAAAAATGATCAACAAAGATGATATAATATTTGAAACCATCATATGAGGTGATAGGGGACGACCACACATCACTATATAAAACATCAAGAGGACCACTAGAACGAATGGAATTCTCAAAAAATGGCATTTTGTGGCTTTTATTGCAGTCGCATGAATTACAATTGAAGCTAGAACAACTAGGAATTTGTAAATTGAAACTACTACTAAGATGACGTAAAATAGATTGAGACGGATGGCCTAAGCGATGATGCCACGTTGAAGCAGCGGAAATGGATATAGAGTGAGCAGCGGGAGAGGGAGGCGTCCATTCATAGATGCCCGAGTTAGAGCTGCCTTCCAGAAGGATGGTTCCCGTGCAAAGATCCTTCACAAGAAAAGAAGACGATGAGAAGGTGACAGAACAGTTATTATCAAGACAAAATTTTGAGATAGACAGAATGTTACGGGACACAGAGGACATGATTAAGAGAGAATTTAGAAGTTGGAGTAAGGAGAGAGGTGGAACCAGTGTGAGTGATTGGGAGGCCGGAACCATCACCAATAAGGAGCTCATCAGTCCCATCATACGGAGAGTGAAGGGCTAGGTTGTTAAGGTCGTTGGTTACATGGTGAGTAGCTCCACTATCAAAGAGCCAAGGTTTCGGTTGATGGGTGGCGGTGTGAGCACTGGGCTGGTGGGGTGGACGGTTGTTGTTGTTGTTGGGCCGATTGTTGTTGGAAGGGGAAGGGAATTGGGCATTAGGATAGAGTTGGCGGAAAGCGTGGCATTGAGAAAGAAAGTGGCCATCACGTCGGCACCATTGACAACGGCCTTTGTAAGGTTGAGGGGAGGAGTTGGTGCGAGGGTTGGGGTTGGGAGAGAAGTTTGGTTGGTTGTTGGATGAGCGGGGTTGGTTTTTGGTGGTGTAGTTGACGACCGCAGGGAAGGTAGGTGGGTTTTTTTGTTTGTTTTTGAGGGTGAGTTCACGATTGATAAGCTTTTCATGGAGCTCATCAAACGTGATCGGGTTTTCACGGTTCTGGACAGCGGAGATGACATTATCATAGTCGGGGTCGTTTATTTGTTCAAGGATTTTGTCAATGAGATCATCGGGGTCGATGGGGCGGCCTAGGGATGTTAATTGGGCGGCACAGGTTTGGATGTCTTGCATGTAATCGGTTATGGATCGGGTACCCTTCGTGATATTGCGAAGGTGGTCTTTTATTTGTTTGATGTGGCCTTTAGAGGGATTGGCAAAGGTTTTGGCTAGGGTATTCCATGCTGCAAGGGTGGTTGGACAGAGGGATATTAGAGGAACAAGGGAAGGTGATAGAGAACCGGCTAAGGCACCTAGGAGAAGCTTGTCTTGGCGATACCGAAGTTTTGTAGAGGGATCGGGTACCGGGCCGAGGAGGTGGAGGCGGTGCGGCGAGGGTCATGGCAAGGGTTTCGGTTGTGATGGGGGCGATGGGAGTAATGGTTTCGGGAGGGGTGATGTGATTACTGTCAATGAAGGAATAAAGATCTAAACCTATGAGGGTGGCTTCGATTTGTAGTTTCCAAGCTATGTAGTTGGTGTTGGTGAGTTTAAGGACATGGTTGAGGGAGACGGCAATAAGGGGCTGAGTTGGTTCGGCTAGGTTGGGAATAAGGGTGAGATCGGTGGTGGTCATGGTGGAGAGAGGCGGCAGTTTAGCAGGAGAATGGCGGCAGCTTTGCAAGAATAGGGTTTAAGATCGGTTTAGCTCTGATACCATGATAGACAGAGGAAAACCTTTGGAAATAAGCTGTGATATTATTGATAATAAATCTGAATATATATAGTGTTTACATGGTAGCTATTCTAGGAATAAGATTACAACAAATATTCTACAATATTATCTAAATATAAACAGATAACTATGGAATGAATATAAATCTAAGTGTGGAGAATATCTGGTGGATCTTCATCAATATCTTTAGTATTATCAGTAAACTCTATTTTAGTCGCATGTGAATATGTGTGTACTTTTCTCTAGCTCAGCCACTCAACTATGGTATCAGAAAAAAAAAAAACACTTTCATCGAAACTTTTTAATACTAATACTCGTAGACACAAATATTAACACTTTTTAATACTAATACTCGCATTTTCTGAAACTAACATGGACACTCAAAAACACTTTCATAGAAACTTTTTTTTTACATTAAAACTAACACATTTTGTACACAACAGTTAATATACTCATTTACAACTATGGTACGATTCAAAAATCCATTTTTTTCATGCTTTTAGAAAAATTGGGTTTTCAAGCCCGGCACGTAAATAAAATATGGATAATTTTAAGCCAATTATTTTGTTAATTCATAAATTTTAATTGATTGAGGTTAACAAATAACAACCCTTCATTATAAATGGTTGAGGTTACATACAGCAACCATTCAATTGACTGATAGTTGTAGAAAGATGAATGAAGTTACAAATGACAGCAACCCAAATTCAATTGACTGATAGTTGTAGATTAGACCTATACTTTGAAAAATGCATTTTTGTCCCTTCCATTTTTAGAAATTATATGCTGTGTATTGTATTGTATAATTTTATTTTTATTTTAGCAAAAGACAAAGTCAATTGCATTCAAAATTATGACATTTCACAAAAGCTGGAAGCTCCTCCCAAATATCAATATTAGTGATTTTTTTCTCTAATAATTCATTTTTAAAAATCTATTTTCCAAAATAACTAACTTTTGAAACTATTTTCCCAAATGATCATTTTTTGGAAACTCGCTACAAGGTGTAGCGAGTTTGACTGTGACCGGTCAAACTCGCTACACGGTGTAGCGAGTTTGGTATAATTAAGATTTACCGATTTGTGATTAATTTATGTAATTAAGTAAAGACAAACTCGCTACACCGTGTAGCGAGTTTGACCGGTCACAGTCAAACTCGCTACACCGTGTAGCGAGTTCTCAAAAATCCCTTTTCACCTGTTCCGTCTTACAGTCTGTTCATTTCAAAAAAAAAAAAAAAACCTAAGTCCATCAGCCGACGGGAAGAAGAAATAGAGACGAAAGAGACATTTTGCCATTCAAATTCAAGCTTTTTATCATCACAATTTTGTTATTGTAAGTTTACATTCATGTTTATTACTTCATTTTGTGTTTATTTTGCTTTGATTTGATTATTTGTTTACATGCAATTTAGGATTATTCAACTCAATTTTTGATATATTTTGAACTCAATTGTTATAGTATACTTTGATATTGAACTCAATTTTGCCGTTATTTTCATCACTTAGTGTTATTATTATGATAAAGTTTTGTGTGGGGAGAAGGATATGTTGACGGATAGAGATTGGTATTATGATAAAATTTTGGGGCAAAGTGGATAGAAAGGAAAGTTTGAGGTCTTGAAAACTAAACTATATGAGAAGGACGTTGTTTATTTTTGTTTAATTTGGACGGTGAGAATGCTGCAAATCTTTTCAAGAAAATAGCTTCTTTTATTAATGAAGTTTAGTAGAATGATGGAAAGTGTTGTTTTTGTAACATGTGTTTGACAACATATGCTATCTTGTCGTATTAGTATCAATTTGATATTGAAATAAACAGTTGGATTCCTTTATTAATCCTGGACCTATCGATAACTCTGTTCTGACCGAGCATGAGAACCACAGAGCTCGATTTATTTGGGACGGAGTGGAGATTGCTAGTCCGCTCTAAATTCATCATGGTGCCTCCTTCCCGGACAGATTAGCTCCTAGGATATTGTCTAGATTAGCCGAGTACGGCTTTAGTGGAGTTTACTACATAGGGAGAGTTCAGTATAATTAAGGGTTGCTGGAGGCTTTGATCGAGAGATGGCGTCCGGAGACCCATTCATTTCACCTCCCGGTTGGTGAGATGACGATCACCCTAGAGGATATCGACATGATTTTCGGGTTGCCGATTGATGGGGATGCTATTACTGATGCTGACATCCCAACACTTGTAGACTGGCGGGATGTATGTCAGTAACTTTTAGGGGTTGTCCCTAATCCCAGAGATATATATGGGAGTAGTCTAAAGCTACGGTGGATCACGAGCCAATTTCCACACTTCCACGACCTAGCTGATGATTCCCAGCAGGACCTTGTTGATATGTACGTACAGGCATATATCATGCTCGCCTTGGTATCTACAGTGATGCCTGATCGTACGAACAACAAGGTTAAGTTATGTTATCTCCCTCTGCTTGGGAATATTTCTAGGGTCTGCCAGTACAGTTGGGGAAGTGCGTCACTCGCTTACCTATATTGAGAGCTGTGTAGTGCGACTAATCCTGTGACAAAATAGGGCGGAGGATTTCTCAACGTTCTACAGGTATGTTTATCTCATTTTAATGTTCATTATGTTGTTATTTTTAAGTTTGATTTCAAATTATCATCATTATTTATAGTATTTGATATAGATTTTATTGATATAGATTTGGGCTTGAGAGCGGTTGCCATGTGTGCAATCACAAATTCGTAGGCGAAACAGAGATCCGGACTATGTGCACATGCCCCTCGGATGCATGTATACATACATCATACGTTATTTTCTCGTCGTTATTGTTTTTTTTTTTTTTAACTTTTTCTCATAATTATTTTGTTTATGAAATTTCAGGTGGACCCATTCATCATTGTATCTGAAGGAGGTTAGTGCACATAACCTGCGAGACTATCGTGATCAACTGGCCAAGCTAACCGATGATCAGGTTGTATGGCAGCCTTATGTAGATAGATATGCTCCGGCCTACTGCACTCAGGGACAGGCCGTATGATTGGCGTGGGTCCCTCTTGTATGCTTTGAGAGGATTGAGTAGCATTTGCCGGATCGTGTTATAAGGCAGTTTGGATTGCTACAGGGGGTCCCAGAACCGTGCAACACTCATCCGGACTTGCACAGAGTTGATAGGCGGGGAAACAATGTCGTCATTCGGAGCGACCGCCATTAACAATATATTGCTCTCTGGGAACAGCGGCTACAGTTTCTGGTTTCGGGGGTCCCAGGCATTCACGATATGCATTACACCGATCCATATATGATGTGGTATCGGAGCATAACATGAATGTTTGTGCAAAACCTCATTCATATAGAGGAGGCTGGATATTGGTCGGTTGCCCCTTGCCTAGAGTTTGTGGTAAGTATTTACATTTTTGAATTTATTATTTCTAATTTTTTTAAACAAAACTTTAATTTATTAACTTATGTCTCATACTTATATTTTTTTTTATATAAAAACAGGTGCAGAACCTTCAGCGTTTGCATGTCGACAATGAGGCGGAGGAGCATGCCAGACAAGCTTCAATGCGGACGATTATTAGACACACGCTCACGGGAGTTAGGGAGCAACAACGCCTTGAGGCTGTTGCAGCACCTCCCCCACCGATAGATCGCGTACAGGGGGTAGAACCTTGACAGCGTCGGGTTAGACGTCGTGCATATCCACATCCACAAATGGACTTGCACGACGAGCCAGAGCCCAAGCCCGAGCCTCAAGCCCAGACCCAGGATGATGGACAATTTGAATGGCCATCACAGTGGACTCGGAGTCAATTTTGTGATAGTGGGAGTGGGGGTGGCTGGGTGGGGGGATGGGAGTGGGTGGGGGAGTGGGAGTGGGAGGAGTGCCCAGCCAGACCCTCCCCCTGAACTAATGTAGCACATATAGAAGTTCAGGGACCAAAGTGCAAATATGGAAAATGTGCTGACCAAAGTGGAGAAAGAGAAGATGAAGATTTAGCAAATTGCATGACTCGTACAAGATGGTATGACTCGTGCCGGTAATCAGCACGAGTGACAAAACTTGCACGACTCGTGCCCACGACGTGAACCAGCCAAACAGGAAAAAAGGGGATAAGATTTGTTTTGTTTTTATTAGTTTGTTTTAGATTCGTTCCATATTATTATTGTTATTATTTATTTTAGTATTTTAAAGCAAGGGGTATTTTAGTCGATATGGTTTTAAATAAGTCATTAGGATTCTTTTCCTTTATTGATTAGGTTTTCTTTATTTCTTTTCCTTTATTTATTAGAATTTGCGAGTATAAATAGGTTTCTAGGGCTTTTGTAATAGGAGAACTTTTTATCAATTAATTTTCTTTGCTAGTTTGCAAAACCCTACACCTTGTGTGTTTATCTAAGTCATTAATTTGGCTTGCAGAATAATCTTTTAGGAGATTATTGTTTTAAGGAATTGCGATTCCTTTCAGAATAATTGGTTTAGGTCATTCTTGTTTGATCTATTCCGCTGCATTTTACATCAATTGGTATTAGAAAAGGACGATCATTGGAAGATGGCCAACGATGGAGAAATCAGCATAAAGACCCTTCTCGATGCTTTAAACGCCAATCTAACGGCGATGCGCGAAGTTCAAATGGCGATGCGTGAGGATCAAGCGGCAATGTGCGAGGATCGAATAAGAGAGACTACGAAGGCGGCTAACCGTCACGCAGAGCTCTTGACGGCTTTAAACATTGGTCGTGGTGTTGAACAACCTAGATATCGTGGCGCTCGTGGGGACAATCTCCACCACAGAGACCAGATTGGCGGGGATGTTCGTAATGAAAGAGAAGAAGAGGCCAGGGTAGTGCCTCCTCCCAAACAACGACCCAAGATTAGGGCGGATATACCGTTCTTCACCGGGGAGTTGACTGCGGATGAATTTGTAGATTGGCTCTCCGAAGTCGAGAAATTCATTGTGTTGATGCGAATTGAAGAAGATAGAAAGGTACCTTATGTTGCTTATAAACTTCGTACTAGTACTAATGCATGGTGGATGCAATTTACTAGAAATAGAGCATGTAGTGGTTGGCCTCCAATTACTCGTTGGGAAGATATGAAGAGGGAACTAAGAGATCGTTTTCTACCCGAAGATTATGAGCAGGAATTTTATTGAAAGTTTTTGAATTGCAAGCAAGGGAGTCGAACGGTCGATGAATACATTTTTGATTTTCATGCTATTACTGCTCATTCGAACATGCATGAGTTGGAAGTACAAAAGGTGGAAAGGTTTGTTGGTGGCCTTCGTCTTAATATTAAGAACCAAGTAGAGTTATTTACTAATCTTTCCGTTAATGAAGCGATCACAAGGGCGAGAAAGGTCGAGCGCCAATTATCCTCTGCTTATCGTCCTCCAACGATGTTTCGGAAGTTTGGTGATGCATCTTCTTCAGGTTCCAAGGTCCAATCAGCAGTTGATATTTCGGTTGTGGGTTAAGGTAAGGCGCAAATCTCAGGTCCTAAGGACGATAATGGGAAGCAACCAACCCCCACCGCACCCCAAGTTCCACCCGTTCGTCGAAACATCAACACTCATAATAGTGGGCAGCCGACTTCTAATCGTTATACGAAAAATTATGGTAACAAGTGATATAAGTGTGGTCAATCGGGTCATATATATTTCTAGTCAATGTCGCAAAGGGATTAGCATGGTGGATAGGGAGGATATCGACGAGGATGAGGAAGAAGATTGTGATGATTGTTGGATTGATCCAAATTGTGGGGAGGATGACGCCAATGAAGAGGAGGAGCATGGGTCTTATGTGATTCGCAAACTTATGTTGACTACACCTACGGAAGAAGACAATCCAGAGAGACATGACATTTTTCACAGCAAAGGGAAGGTTCACAATTTCGATACTACATTCATTGTTGATAGCGGGAGTAGTGAAAACCTAGTGGCGCATGGATTGGTGGAAAATTTGAAGCTCAAGGTACGCAAACATCCTTCATCTTACTCCATTGGGTGGATTAATAACGTCGGCAATATTAAGGTACACAAGCAATGTCTTCTCCCTTTCTCTATTGGAAAATATAAGGATGAGATTTTGTGTGACATTGTTGATATGAACGCATGCCATGTGTTGTTGGGTAGACCTTGGCAATTTGATCTTAATGTTTTGCATAAAGGGAGGGATAATTTCCTAAGCTAAGAAAGATGGAGTTCGTTTTCATTTATGCCCTTTAAAAGAAACTAGTTTTTGTGGTACGAAGAAGGTTAAGTCTATTGTTTATTTATGCACTCCTAGAGAATTTGTTGATGATATGGTTGATGCCCCTTTTGTTCTTGACGTGATTAGTAAGGGGATAACGGGGGAAGTTTGCTTGGTTCCTAAATCATTGCAATCACTGTTGGATGATTTTAGTGACATTATGCCCAATGACTTACATTCGGGGTTACCACCCTTACGTGATATTCAACATCACATTGATTTGGTTCCAGGTGTACCACTACCTAATCTCCCACATTATAGAATGAGCCCGGCGGAGCATGAGATTTTGAGTAGACAAGTGGAGAATTTGTTGAAGAAGGGTTATATACGTGATAGTATGAGTCCTTGTGCGATTTCGGCTTTACTTGTTCCTAAGAAAGATGGTACTTGGCGTATGTGTATAAATAGTAGGGCAATCGACAAGATCACGGTGAAGTATAGGTTCCCAATTCCTCATTTGGATGACATGTTGGATATGCTTCGGGGTTCCAAAATTTTCTCCAAGATTGATTTGAACAGTGGTTATCATCAAGTGCGCGTTAGGGCCCGGAGACGAATGGAAGACCGCTTTCAAAACAAAGGAGGGATTGTACGAATGGTTGGTGATGCCTTTTGGTTTATCTAATGTTCCTACTACTTTCATGAGATTAATGCATCAAGTGTTGAAACCATTTAATGGCAAATTTCTGGTGGTATATTTGATGACATTTTGATTTTTAGCAAGACAGAGGAGGAACATCTTGAGCATGTGCAAACAGTTTTGCAAGTACTACGAGAGAATGAGTTATATGTTAATTGCAAGAAGTGCTGTTTTATATTAGATAAATTGTTGTTCTTGGGTTAAGTTGTCTCTGAAGATGGTATTCAAGTAGACGATGATAAAGTTTGTGCTATTCGTGATTAGCCTATACCAAAGACGGTTAGTGAGGTATGGAGTTTTCATGGTCTTGCTACTTTTTATCGTCGTTTTATTTGAGATTTTATTACTATCATGTCACCAATTACGAAGTGTTTGAAGAAAGGAAAGTTTGATTGGGGTGATGAAGCAATGGCTAGTTTCGCTTTGATAAAGGATAAATTGACTAGTGCACCATTACTAGTTTTACCCGATTTTTCCAAACCATTTGAGCTTGAGACAGATGCTTCGGTGGTAGGCATAGGGGCTGTTTTGATTCAAGGTAAGAAACTGGTGGCTTTTATGAGTCAAAAGTTGGAAGACGCAAAACGGAAATGGACTACATATGAGCTTGAGTTCTATGCGGTGGTTCAAGTCGTTAAGGATTGGGAGAAATATTTGTTGCATCATGAGTTTATTCTTCACACCGATCAAGAGGCCTTGAAGTACATGAATGGTAAGAAATCTCTTACTCGTATTCATACTCGATGGGTGGCTTATTTGCAGCAGTTTACTTTTGTTATTTAACACAAGAGCGGACAACATAACAAGGTGGCGGATGCCTTGAGTCGTAGAGCAAGTTTTTTGGTGACCATGTGATGGATGTATTTTATACATCCAAATTATGTCCTTAAAATTATATTTATTGCAAAATTCCCGAGTAAAATGATAGTTTAATTGTGTTGTTAGTATTATTTTATTTCAGGTTTAAAAGGTGGAAAAATGGTGATTGGAAGTGAAGAAAAAAAATTAAAATTCGAGACGGAGCCGAAACGAGTTCAAAGAAGTACTAAAGAAAGAAAAGAAGAAAAAGAAATCAAGATTGTTGGGCGTCCATAGCAAGCAACGGCGACCGCCCTTTGTAGGCCGAGAGCATACGGCGGTCGCCCAAGATGAACGGCGGTCGCCCAAGCTGCACAAATCCATTTCCCATTTTATTTCCCCAAGTCAATGCAAACCAATTCATTTCTCCCACATTGACCAGTCAATCCACGCCAATTCATTTCCAGCAGACTTGATTCATTTTTTTTGGGCCATTGTTTGGCTTGGGCCATCCTCTCATTTGCTTGGGCTTAATCTCATTTTGGCCCAATTTTCTATCCCATTTCAACCTAAATTTTAATCAGCCGTGGGTATTTTTCCATGGAGGAGTATAAATAGAAATGTTATAATTTTTAGGTTAAGTGGTATTAATTTGGGAAGAAGGAGACGGCAGCTTGTTTTGGTGCTCACCATTGTTCCATTAATTACTAAGGTTTTATTTATTTTTATGTCTTTAATTTTTATTTCTATGTCTAGCTAAACATTTACTTTCATGGGTTGTAGTTGAACAATTTTAATTAATTTATGCCATAAATGTTTTGTATTTCTAAATTGATCTCTATAGTTCCTTTTAGCTTATTTTCATGAAAGTGTTAAAGATTGCTACTCTAGACTTTGATTTAGTCTTGAAATGCTTTTTAACCATTTTGGGTTTATTTTCCACCATTGATTTGGGGATTATTTTTACCAAAGACTCAAGCTTTAAGTTTAAATCAATTTGTCCACTTGATTGAATTCAAATTGATTTAGGTTCTATTATTCTTTTGATCTTCATGTTTTTCATAATTAAATTACTTGGACTTGATTTGCGAAAAGTAATTAAATTGGAAATAATAGATTGAAACCCGGCCGCCTTACCATACCAATCTTTGCAATAGTGATGAACCCTAGATTGAGATCAATTACTTTAGATATTTCTATTATGGCATAGATTAATGATTTTGTGAAAACTCAACCCATGAAATTATCTCTCTTTATTGTTAAATCTCGCTCCTTGTCTACTTGCTTAATTAGTTTAATTGGTAGTTAATTGTTACTTCCAAAAATCAAAACCCCCCCATTGTCCTTTACTTGTTTAATTGTGCACCTTTGTTCTAAAACAAGCAACCCGAGTCCTTGTGGTTCGACCCCTACAATAGTATATTGCTACAAGTTGGCACTCGTACTTGCGAGGGTTTTATAACAAGAAGTGGGTAGAGAAATAATATCCATCAAGTTTTTGGGGCCGTTGCCGGGGACTTGGGTGTTTGTTTGCTTTAGTTTATTTGGTGCATGTTTGGGCGACGTTCCTTGAACCCCTTGTTGGCTCAAGCGAACAACGCCATCGATAGGTTCGAGAGGAGCTTAACTCCTACTCGTGGTTCCGGAACGGATTCGGATACTTCGATTTCCGGGCTTTTTGAAGAACTTAGTGAAATTAGCACTTCTTCCACCGGGGAAGAAGAAGAAAATTTTGAAATGGCGGAAGAGGTACCCCCGACCATGAATGACTTTCTTAGACCAAAGGTTGACACCGCCATCTCTTGTATTGTCCTCACCGAGGCGGCAAATAATCATGAGATAAAAGGGCAATATTTTAGCATGTTGCCTAACTTTTATGGGCTCCCTTCCGAGGATGCCCTAAGCTTCTTAAAAGAATATCTCATGACCGTTTCAGGCTTTCCGGGACGAGCGGGTGTCACCGAAGAGCAATTAAGGCTCAAGTGCTTCCCTTTTGCCTTGAAAGGGGCGGCAAAGAATTGGTTGATGTACCTTCCTCCTACTAGCATAACAACATGGGTACAATTGCATGATGCTTTCCTTAGAAAATATCTCCCTCATTCCCTCTTAGGTAGCATTAGACAAAATATAATCACATTTCAACAAGACCCGGGAGAGGCCTTTCATGAGGCTTGGGATAGATTTAAGATGCTTCTTATGCAATGCCCCCATCATAGTTTTCCCTTGCCAATTTTGCACCAAACTTTTTATGATGGTTTGAATCCCACGAATCAAGCTATGGTGGATAATGCGGCTGGGGGCAATCTAGGCTACAAGACCCCGGATGAGACCCAATTGCTTTTTGAAATGTTGGGAGCCAATTCTCAATAAAAGGGGACTAGGGGTAGAGGCATGCATGAGTTGAACTCTAATGATGATATGGCTAAGCAAATGGCCATTTTGACACAAAAAATTGATAAATTGTCTATGCTAGGTGCTTCTTCTTCAAGTGCTAATGTGATTAATGATCGTTGTGCTTATGGTTGTATAAATTCCCATGCTACTCATGATTGTCCAAGTGGTCCGAGTTTTGGTCATGAACAGGTAAATGCCATGCAAGGAATGGGACAAGTTATGCAAGGTTTTCAAGGCCAATATCAAAGACCTCCTCAAAACAACCAATGGAACAATGCTTACAATGCGGGTTGGAGGAATAACACCAATGTTTCATGGGGAGGCAACCAAGGCCAAGGGATTCAATTCAAGTCACTCCACAATCCAATCCCACAAGAGCAATTTGAGCAAAGGAAAGCCCCATGGGAAGTTGCCATGGACGAGTTAAGGGCCGAAAACCGACAAATGAAGGTTGAGAGTCATCAAGCTAAGCTAGAGCAACAACAAGCCTCAAGAAATCATGAGGCCGCAATGGAAAAATTGCAAACCCAACTTGGGCAATTGTTGGGGGCCTTGCAAAATCAAAAGCAAGAAAACTTTCAACACCCACCTGAACAAGCTAAGGCAATTACCATGGTGTGGGATGAAAGCGATGAAATTGAGGAGGTATTTCTCTCTTCCTTTTATGATGATAATGCTGATGTTAGTGAGGAAGAGAGTAAGTTGAGAATGATGAATAATGTGTCTTTTAATGACAATCTAGAATCTCCCCTCCCCCATGTTGAAAACCCCACACCCACCAATGGTGTGAGTGGTTTGAAAAAGGAAATTGTCAAGAAAGACCCCGGAAGCTTTATTATTTCAATCTCTTTGGGGGGTCTACAATTTAAAGGGTTAATGGACCTTGGGGCAAGTGTAAATGTCATGCCCTATCATGTTTTTAGAAGATTGGGATTGCAAAACTTAAAACCTCCTACTAGGGACTTGCTATTTGCGGATCAATCGATCACGCGTCCCTTAGGAGTGGTTGAAGGAGTTTTGGTTGAAATGGATAAGATTGTGATCCCGGTTGACTTCATGGTGGTATGTATGGAAAATCATGATATTGATGATTTGGGAGTCCCCATATTGCTTGGGAGACCCTTTATGTTTGTCACCAACTCTATCATTGATGTGCCACATGGTAGGATTTCCTTGACTTGGATGGGGGAGGAGGTTAAATTTTCAGTTTTTGATAGCATAAAAGAACCTCCCCCAAAGGAAGAGTTTGTTGGTTACATTGAGGACATTGCGCTTAAGAGATATAGTGTGAATAGCGGTGGGAATTTTGGGGATAATGCGTGCGTTTGTCCCTTGGATATGAATATTAAATCCGATCAACACTTTGAGAGTGACGGGTCGTATCACCCCCCAAACAACTCCCAAAAAGAGTTGATGCCATCACACACATTTCCGATCCCCTTGAAATCTCATGTCCTTAAAGAAGAGAGTCAATTTCTTGATCTATGTGATACTTTATTTGCAAATATATTTGATCAAGATACTTGCTCTAATGTTTTTATTGAGAATGATGTCCAAAAGGCGAAGGAATCAAATAGGTTTGGGGGTAAGTGCCCCAACAAGAAGAAAAATAAGAGAAAAAGGGTGAAAAATAAATCACCTAAAGTTTCTTGGGCTCCACCGGAATGGCTTGAGGAAGGAGTTTGTACATGGAAGGAAGTGGGCGTTTGTGCCCGAGAAGGCAAGAAATGGCCAAAGGGCCGGAAGACAAATGCCAAGAATAAAGCGACAAACTTCAACCCTCCTTGAGAGAGGGGATCCGATCGAGCTAACGACCTTAACCAAAGCGCTAGTTGGGAGGCACCCCAACATGGTATGACTTTACTTGCTTTCTGTTTTTTAAATTTTCCGTCTTTTATGTTATGTCTTTTACTTTTAATCTCCCTTCTCCCCCCCCCCCCCGAATTTGAGTTTTGCTTCCTTTTGATTTTCATACCATGAGGACATAGCACTATTTAGGTTTGGGGGTGGTGGTATTAATAAAAAAAAAAAAAGATTGTCCATTTTGCTAAATTTTGTGGTTGCCATTGAAGTCTATGATGATTTGAGAGTTTTATTTTGTGTTGCCATTTGTGTGTGTTGTCATGACGGGAATTGAAAGTACAGTGAATCATTTAAACCTTTGTTGCACCATCACAACTCCACTTTCATTTCTCCCGGATCATTGTCATTTGGCCTAAGTACTTTTATAGGATCATTTTGTCATTTTCGGGGTTGCTAGAACATGATTGCACAATTGTTAATATCAAGTCAATTGGTTAATAAATATTGGGGCATGGCTTGAGTTGGTCAACTTGGGAAATCTCGTATTGTATTGTAAAGGGGGCAAGTATCAAGTTATGTATGTTTAAAAAAAAAAAGAAGAATAAGTGTCGCGTTAAGAAGAGGAAAGGAATGGCAAGGATAAAAAAAAATATAAAAAAAAAATTTCCTTGGTACCGATTCCCGCTCCGAGAATGATTAAACATTCTTGTACCTACGTGACACAAATAATATGTTTAACGGTTCAACTTGTCCCCCTATCTTTGAGTGTTTGTAAGTGACCAAGGAAGAAAGTTTTGTAGTGAGGCAATAATGTAATGTAGTGAACTTCCTAAGCCGTGTCCCCAATATGAGTTAACCGGGTTAGCAATTGTGTAAGAGTGCCTATGGACACCTTCCTTATGCGTTAGTGCATCATCATCCTCTTTTGAGTTAGGACATGACAAAATGAATCTATAAAGGAATTTAGGTTGGTGACAATGATCCACAATATCACTTCCACCTCACCGGCTTAGATGGAAATTAAAGGTTGAATGCTTCAATGTGTTTGGAAGTTCTTTTTCATGGCTATCACCCTATCTTTGGTGTTCTTGGTGAGGTTTCTGAGACGTTCTTGTTGGCAAACCTATGGCATTTTGGACAACGCAAAAACTTTGGGTTTATCTTTTTATTGTTGTTTGCTTTCTAGTAGTTACTATTTAGCTTTGTGGTGTTTTATTTTACTCGGGGACGAGCAAAAGATAGGTTTGGGGATATTTGATGGATGTATTTTATACATCCAAATTATGTCCTTAAAATTATATTTATTGCAAAATTCCCGAATAAAATGGTAGTTTAATTGTGTTGTTAGTATTATTTTATTTCAGGTTTAAAAGGTGGAAAAATGGTGGTTGAAAGTGAAGAAAAAAAATTAAAATTCGAGACGGATCCGAAACGAGTTCAAAGAAGTACTAAAGAAAGAAAAGAAGAAAAAGAAATCAAGATTGTTGGGCGTCCATAGCAAGCAACGGCGACCGCCCTTTGTAGGCCGAGAGCATACGGCGGTCGCCCAAGATGAACGGCGGTCGCCCAAGCTGCACAAATCCATTTCCCATTTTATTTCCCCAAGTCAATGCAAACCAATTCATTTCTCCCACATTGACCCGTCAATCCACGCCAATTCATTTCCAGCAGACTTGATTCATTTTTTTGGGCCATTGTTTGGCTTGGGCCATCCTCTCATTTGCTTGGGCTTAACCTCATTTTGGCCCAATTTTCTATCCCATTTCAACCTAAATTTTAATCAGCCATGGGTATTTTTCCATGGAGGAGTATAAATAGAAATGTTATAATTTTTAGGTTAAGTGGTATTAATTTGGGAAGAAGGAGATGGCAGCTTGTTTTGGTGCTCACCATTGTTCCATTAATTACTAAGGTTTTATTTATTTTTATGTCTTTAATTTTTATTTCTATGTCTAGCTAAACATTTACTTTCATGGGTTGTAGTTGAACAATTTTAATTAATTTATGCCATAAATGTTTTGTATTTCTAAATTGATCTCTCTAGTTCCTTTTAGCTTATTTTCATGAAAGTGTTAAAGATTGCTACTCTAGACTTTGATTTAGTCTTGAAATGCTTTTTAACCATTTTGGGTTTATCTTCCACCATTGATTTGGGGATTATTTTTACCAAAGACTCAAGCTTTAAGTTTAAATCAATTTGTCCACTTGATTGAATTCAAATTGATTTAGGTTCTATTATTCTTTTGATCTTCATGTTTTTCATAATTAAATTACTTGGACTTGACTTGCGAAAAGTAATTAAATTGCAAATTATAGATTGAAACCCGGTCGCCTTACCGTATCAATCTTTGCAATAGTGATGAACCCTAGATTGAGATCAATTACTTTAGATATTTCTATTATGGCATAGATTAATGATTTTGTGAAAACTCAACCCATGAAATTATCTCTCTTTATTGTTAAATCTCGCTCCTTGTCTACTTGCTTAATTAGTTTAATTGGTAGTTAATTGTTACTTCCAAAAATCAAAACCCCCCCCCATTGTCCTTTACTTGTTTAATTGTGCACCTTTGTTCTAAAACAAGCAACCCGAGTCCTTGTGGTTCGACCCCTACAATAGTATATTGCTACAAGTTGGCACTCGTACTTGCGAGGGTTTTATAACAAGAAGTGGGTAGAGAAATAATATCCATCACCATGCATAATATGGTTGTGGGATTTGATTGTTTGAAAGATCTTTATGAGAATGATGCAGATTTTTCTAAAAAATGGGACAGGTGTCGAGATGGGGTTCCTATTTGTTTGTTTTTATTGCAGGAGGGGTTCTTGTTCTACATGGATAAACTTTGCATTCCTCAAGGGCCGGTTCGTGAAAGTCTTATCGTGGAGGTGCATAACATCGGACATTATGGGAGAGACAAGTCGGTTGAGTTGGTTATGAAGAGGTATTATTGGCCACAAATCCGGACATACATACACAAATTTGTTAAGAAGTGTATGGTGTGCCAAGTTAGCAAGATGGCTCACTTCATCCCATGTTGGAAAACTTTGGATGCTTCTCACATCGCGGATTTGTTCTTCAAGGAGGTTGTACGTTTGCATGGCATTCCAAAAACTATTACTTCCGACAGAGATACCAAATTCCTTAGTCATTTTTGGCGTATCTTTGGAACCGAGTTGCAATTTAGTAGTTCTTTTCACCCGCAGACGGATGGACAAACGGAGGTTGTTAATCGGACATTGGGCACCATGATTCGTTGTTTGTGTGGTGATCATCTGAAGAAGTGGGATACGGTGTTGGCGCAAGCTGAGTTCGCATTCAACAAATGCCAAATCGAACCACAAAGAAGTCTCAATTTGAGGTTGTTTATCAATACCCCCCCAACGCATACTCTTGACTTGGTTCCTTTGCCAAAATTGCCGGGATATAGTGTTGCAGCTGAACATATGGCAGAAAGGATTGAGGCGGTCCAAAATGAGGTCAAAAAGAATATTGAGGCATCGAATGCAAAGTACAAAAACATGTGGATAAGAAACGCCGTTCGAAGGTTTTTTCTGTTGGTGACATTGCGCAAAGAGAGGTTTCCTCAAGGTACGTGTAACAAACTTAATGCTAAGAAGATTGGTCCGTGCAAAATTTTGGGGAGAATCAATGACAATGCGTATGTTGTGGATTTACCAGTTGGGTGGAATATTTCGCCTAATTTTAATGTATCAGATTTGGTTGAGTTTCACCGGGATGAACCTCTTTATGTGGACATGGATTCGGGGACGAATCCTTTTAAAGTGGGGGAGCATGATGTAGCACATATGGAAGTTCAGGGACCGAAGTGCAAATATGGAAAATGTGGTGACCAAAGTGGAAAAAGTGAAGATGAAGATTTAGAAAATTGCACGACTCGTACAAGATGGTACGACTCATGCCGGTAATCAACACGAGTGACAAAACTTGCACAACTCGTGCCACGACGTGAACCAGCCAAACAGGAAAAAAGGGGGATAAGATTTGTTTTGTTTTTGTTAGTTTGTTTTGGATTCGTTTCATATTATTATCGTTATTATTTATTTTAGTATTTTAAAGCAACGGGTATTTTAGTAGATAGGGTTTTAAATAAGTCATTAGGATTCTTTTTCTTTATTTATTAGGTTTTCTTTATTTCTTTTCCTTTATTTATTAGAATTTGCGAGTATAAATAGGTTGCTAGGGCTTTTGTAATAGGAGAACTTTTTATCAATTAATTTTCTTTACTACTTTGCAAAATCCTACACCTTGTGTGCTTATCTAAGTCATTAATTTGGCTTGCAGAATAATCTTTTACGAGATTATTGTTTTAAGGAATTGCGATTCCTTCCAGAAGGATTGATTTAGGCCATTCTTGTTTGATCTATTTCGCTGCGTTTTACATCATGGATCCACTATGGGTTTCGGAGTATATTCGAGGAGTGGAAGTGGCTTTAGGCTTCTTATATCTACATCACAAGCAGGGCTCCGACCTTTCTCCGATCCGAGTTCGACTTCTTCCGGTGGGACTCACTTTGAGGCCACTACACTCTTCTCTGATCCGGCTGCGACTTCATCTAGTGGGGTACGACTTACCCCTGCTCAACGGGCAGAGTTGATTAGAAGAGGACCTCGGCAGCGGCAAGCGACGAGGAAGTTCACCCCGGCTGACTATGAGAGGAGGAATAGGTGAAACTTTTTTTTTTATTTAGATGTAATGAAACTTTGTAGTATTAGTTGTTATTTGAATGTTTTTATTTCTAATAACTGAAACTATGATTTTTTTTAGTTTTTATTTGGATATTTGTATTTTTTTTACACTTTAATACATGTATGTAGATGTGTAGATGTGTGTTATGGTATATTGTACATGTTTATAGCTTGATATATTGGATATTGGATATGGGATTTTCTGTTTGCAGGTGCGATGCTGAAGTTTGTTGCTGCTGTGGAAGCCTGTTCAAGTGAACTTGCTACACTGTGTAGCGATTTCATTAAACTCGCTACACTATGTAGCGAGTTTAGTGAAATCGCTACACAGTGTAGCGAGTTCACTTGAACAGGCTTTCACAGCAGCAGCAAACTTCAGCATCCCACCTGCAAATAGAAAATCCCATATGTTGATGTTTATTGCCTGGGAATAGTGTTCTTCCCTCCCTTTCACGGCATAAAATCAAGTCCTTATTTATAACAACCCTAGGCCATGGCGTGCAACAGCCAGCTAAACAGGCCCAATTCGTCACTTTATCCAGCCCAATCCGTCACTTGGGCGGTCGCCCAAACAGCCTACGCGAGCGCCTACTTGTACAGTCATTTCACTGCCTTGAATTTTTTCTTTGTGCGGCCGCCCATAGCAAGTCAGCGACCGCCCATGTTGCATTGGCCACAGCCCAGCCTTGCTCCTCGTCCAGCTGCTTACCTTGGCCCAACTTTGCTCGGCCAGCCACCTTGCCATGGCCCTCATTCCTCGGCCAACCTAGAGATTTTTGGGGCCACTGCCTTGATGTTGGCCGGCCACTTTCCTTGATGTTGGCCCATTTTGGATTCGTCTCGCGCTAATTACACAGTCGCACTTTAGTCACCGCACTTCCAAGCTTTGCACTTTAGTACTTAACCTTTTATATTTTTACTTTGGCCCCTGAACTTTTGTAACCAATTTTTCTCCCATTTTCACCTAATTGCAGTTTGATCCCTGAATTTCCAAGATTTACATTCTGGCCCTTGAACTTCATAATTTCAGTTTAGTCCCATATTTTCCAGAATTGCAATTTGATCCCAAAACTTCCAAAATAGGCACAAATCTTCTATTTTCAGCATTGTTGCACATCGACCCCTGAACTTATAAAACACTAAAATATACATTAAATTCGCAAGATTTCGAGCATCAAATAAGCTAGAAACGTATCTTTTGGATGGGTAAAACCACATCCATCAAATATCCCCAAACTTACCTTTTGCTCGTCCTCTAGTAAAACAAAACTAAAACAAAATAAAATCTAACTAACTAAATAAAACAATCAACAGAAAATATTTTTGATATGTTCTCAATACATACAAGGTTGCCGGTCAAACAAGTCTCAGATTCTCACAAAATATGCTAAACGAGTGCCAATAAGAATATGCAATTAGAATCACATTAATGCATCTAACCCACAATTTTCCACCTCGGCCTGAATGATGAATGAAATATGGGAGATCGTAATCACTAAGATAAGATTGTTTATGGGTTCACTAAAACATGCCCTACATCTCAGATAACAATACAATTTACAAGGATACTCATATGCACGATTGCACACTTGTCAACCCGATTACTCAATATTGAACACGAATTATGGCTTTAGGTTAAGTCCACAATAATTGTGGGGATAGGTTCACGGGTACAAACGAAGGAATGGACATACAAACATAAGAATGTGGAACTAAAAGTCTTCAATTGCATGCTACTCCTTCCTGAAATTTAGCTTTCCGCTCACCTTTGTTTCCCCAATGCTTCAACCCCCAAACTTGACTTTGTCATACTTTTTACATGTGGGGTTGAAAACATTTCCTCACTCAAAATAGGTGACTTAACAATCATATTTCACAAAATTAGGGGGCAAACTGTTTCTTTTCTTTCTTTTTGTTTTTTTACTTTTATATATATATATATATATATATATATATATATATATATATATATATATATATATATATATATATATATATATATATATATATATATATTTTTTCTTGCCCCCTTTATACAACATATTTCCAACTTTTGACCTTCCTCACTCATTTCCTTAATTTCCCTATGTAACCCCCAAGCTTGAACTTTTCTAATTCCACATTCTTGCAAAGGTAAGGTAGGATAAACCTATTCTAGGTGTCAAGGGTTAGGGAGTAGGTGTCAAATGAAGGCGAATGGTGGTCTAGATATTCCATTCTTTCTAAACAGACTCAAAATGGGATCAAGTGACAATTCATATATAAACAGTGACGAGAAAGTCGAAGGCTCACAAGAGGGTTGTCAAAGAAATAAAAGCCATAAATATCAAGTAATCTATTGATTTGTTATTGACAAGCGTGCAACCATGTTCTAGGACCCCGGAGAATGTCAAAGTGAACCCATAAAGGACATATAAATTAAAGACCATGATCAGGAAATATGATGGAAGTGAATGGTGGTGCAATTGTGTTTTACATGTAGTAATGCAATTCTAATGAACAAATTCAAATTGGCACAAACTAGCAAAACTCAATCAAAAACTCTCAAATCATCACGGACGTTGGCCAACTTCCTAACATATAATGAGAACAAAATTTTTAAAATTTTCTATTTTTTTTAGGGTGACACTATATACACTCCCCTATAAACCCACAAACTCGGAGAGATATCTACCTCCCAAACTCAAAACATGTTCTGTCCTCATAGCAAAGAGAACAAAAACACGCATTGAGTTCAAAGGACGATATGACATAACAAAGCAAATAAATAAAGCAATAAAAACGTACCTATTTGGGTTGCCTCCCAATTAGCGCCTTTGGTTAAGGTCGTTAGCCCGACCGTTGCTCCCACCTAAATGGGATTGGATGTGGCCACATTCATTTTGGCCTTGGCTTTCCTTCCCTTGGCCCACCTCGCACATTCGCGGGCACAAACGCCCACAACTTTCCACAAAAATTCACCCTTTGTTATAAGTTCGGGTGGAGCCCAAGGGATTTTCTTAACCTTTTTCTTGCCCTTTTTCTTTTTCTTCATTTTATTTTTCTTGGGGACCTCTCCCCCAAACTCATTCTCAGCCTTAGTCTTATCACAATCATTCCCCTCATCTTCCTTCATAAAATCACAAGTATCCTGAACACACATCTTAGCAAAGAAAGTATCAGAAATATCAAGAAAACAACACTCTTCCACATTAGCACATGAGTCTTCATTATTAGATTTTAGAGGGAAGAAAGATTTTAATGGGGACACCGACCTCTTTTGGGACCGGCCTAGGGGGTGATACGGGCCATCACAAGAACCAAGATTTTCGGCCTTGTTTATCACGGCACACAAGTGGGAACCCGCACTATCCCTAGATTTCTCACCGTCATTCACAAAAACTTTGCAATCATCCCTCTTACTATCATGCCATAATTGCTCATTCACTTCTACCCTATCAATGAAATGACAAGAACTGTCATCATCCATAGGGTGTTTCATGGCATCAAACACAGATATGTCAATTTTTTCACCAGCCACAGTCATAGAAAGTTTGCCATCCCCACATTAATAATAGTGTTGGTCGTCGCCATAAAAGATCTCCCAAGTAATATGGGTGAATCACGGCGACTTCCTTCACCTCTTGGCATCTCAAGCACCACAAAATTAACAGGCACAATGATGGAATTTACCTGAACTAACACATCCTCCACAATGCCCACAAGTCTTTTAATGGACCGATCCACAAGTTGTAGGGCCATTGTGGTGGGTTTTAATTCGGGTAAACCCAACTCCTCATACAGATAATAGGGCAGCAAATTAATGCTAGCTCCAAGATCCAACATAGCTTTCACCCTCTTTGACTCCCCCATAGTAATTGAAATAAGAAAGCTTCTGGGGTCTTTCAATTTGGGTGGAAGACTATGTTGTACCATAGCACTAGCATTCTCACTCATCAACATTCTCTCATTTGTCCCATACCTATGTTTCTTGGAATTTAATTCTTTGAAAAATTTGGAATAAGCAGGAATGTTTTTTATCACATTGAGTAAAGGGATATTGATGTTCACCTTAGAAAACATGTCCATCAAATCCGACATTTGCTTATTCAATTTATGTTTTAAAAGCCTTCCGGGAAACGGTACAGGAGGTACAAATGGCTTGGGGGTTGGAGACACAACTTTAGAGTTTTCCCCCAAATCATTTGTACTCTTATCACAACCATCATCATTATTATCAACATTAGCATTATTATCTACAACAGGAGGGGGAGAAGAAGATGAAGGAGAAGTTACCTCACTACCTACCTGTTTGCCATTTCGGAGAGTGATAATGGCCTTTGCTTGATGTGGTTGGCTCGGAAAAGTCCCGGGCTTATGACCTTGTAGGGCTTCAGCAATTTGCCCCATCTGAATCTCTAGCTTTTTGAGGGCCGCCTAATGATTTTTAGCGGCTTGTTGACTCTCGGCTCTCAATAATTCATTCTCAACTTTCAGTTGCTCCGTGATCACTTCCCACGGTTCCCTCTCTTGTTCATACTGTCCCGGTAGAGGTTGAGGATGGAGAGGCTTATTTTGTTCCTAATTACTTCCCCATGAAAAATTTGGATGTTGCCTCCACCCCAGATTAAATGTATTTGAATATGGGTTGTTGTGCGGAGGGAACCGCTGGCCAAATCCTTGCATTGCATGTGCATGTTCAAAAATTTAACTACAAACCACTTTGACACATGTTAGTAGCATGAGTGTTAGAACCACAGATAGAACAAAAATCATTTACAACATTGGCACTTGGAAGCACCACCACTAGTCAATTTATCCAATTTTTGGTTCAACATGGCTACTTGCATACCCAACTCATTATTAGCACTCATCTCATGAATTCCCCTAGCTCTACCCCTTGAACCTTTCTGTTGAGAATTAGCCCCTAACATTTCAAATAAATCTTGTGTTTGAGCAGCTGTTTTAGACCCTAAAAAGCCACCCGCTGCATTGCCAACCATAGCTTGGTCAACTGGACTCAACCCATTATAAAATGTTTGATGTAAAAGGGGGAGGGGAAAATTGTGATGGGGACACTGCACTTGCAACATTTTAAATCTATCCCATGCCTCATGAAAAGGCTCACCCTGATCTTGGGAAAACCCAATGATTTTCTGTTTGTATGTAGCAAGGGTGACATGTGGGAAATACTTACTCAGGAATGTGTCATGCAATTCATCCCAAGTCCGGATACTACTAGGAGGTAGTAACATAAGCCAAGTTTTGGGCACTCCTTGTACAGAAAAGGGAAAACATTTAAGTCTCAACTGTTCATCAGTCACCCCTTTCTTAATAGGGAAGCCTGCAACAGTCATCATATATTCTCTCAAAAAGTTCAAAGAGTCCTCAGCGGGAAGACCCTGGAATTTAGGTAACATAGTAAAATAATACCCTTTGACTTCATATGCTTTAGTTGCATCAGTCAACACAATACAAGACACCAATGTGTCTACCCTGGGCCTAGCATAATCATTCATTGTGGGCGCTTGCAATGCCATTTCAATTTCAAATTCTTCTCCCTCGGTGGAAGAAGTTTCAGAATCTGTTGACTCTTGGATAGAGGGAATGCCCCTATCGAGCCTATCAATATTATCGTTCACAGGGACCAACTCGGGATCCAAGGAACGTCTACCAAATATACACTGATTAAATTTACTTGTAATTCACAACAAGTCCCCGAAAACGGCGCCAAAAACTTGATGGAAGAAAAATCCTCTTGTAATAAAACCTTGCAAGTATACAAGTAGCGAAGTAGCAGTGTATAAAAGTAAGGGTCGAACCACAGAGACTTGTGTGAATACAAGTGAATTTAATTAGCGTAAAGTAACCAAGGGGGTTTTTGATTTTGATTGATTAAACTAAAATGAAATTGCAAAGAAATTAAGCTAAATAAAAGAAAGCAAATATTGAAATCAAGATTGACAATTCACGGATTGGGTTTCACAACTATCTCCTTCCTATGCTAATTTATAAAAATAATTACTAATCTTGTTCGAGAAATCATTCACTTTAATAAGAGTTGGGACGGTTAGATGGCCGGATTGCAACCCTATTATTACTTCTATGTGTTATTTTCCGCTAGGTCTACAAAACACACAAGTAATACCTTAAAATTCAAGAAACATTTGATTTTAGATTCGTTTGATTTTTGCTAGATCTTCAATTAAATCTAATCAATGAAATCACGGTCAATGTAAAAACTATCCACGCTAGTGAAATAATTTAAACCCTAATAATTTAAAGACCAACAATATATATCTATATTGTTGAAATCTAAAAATGAATTAATCCAATTCCATTGAACAAGAACAAGAAAAGTATGGAAGAATTAAAATATTACTAGCATAGTAATTTAATAATTGTTACATCCAATCATCGAATAATATATTTAGCTAATCATATTCATAATAAAAATTACAAAATTAAAAATAAATAATGAACATACCAAAAGTGTCGAGCTGGGCCAAGCTAGTAAAGCCCAGTCCTCAATCAATTATTGCCACCACATTCTCAGTAGGCTAGGCCCATTTACAACATGGCTCAAGGCCCATCTTCTTGATCAGTCGACTTAAGTTCATTGTCCGACCCACCGGGTCCCGACCTAACTTAGTCCGACTCTACGATCTAGATTCTATTTCGGGTATGGTCCAGCTCAACCCATTAGTCAGGTCGACCTAATCCCAATAGGCGACCTCGACCTGCCAAGCAAGCATCGACCTACTGAGTCCAGGCGCACGTGCTTCTATTCTTTCCATAACTGGTTCCCTACAAATCAGGAGCCACTCACGGACACGTTCCACAGACACGTAACCGTCCCACAAATTACGGGATTCATGTAGTCCTACCAAATATACCACCCTGATCAAAGCAACTATAAATACATGACAACCGCAACGGTTCAAAGGTAACTGCAATTTTGTCATTTGAATATCCTTGTTCAATACATTATTTGCTCTCCTAAATACATACTTACTCTCACGCCCGAGGGTCTAAGCCGGAGACAAATCCGGCTAGTCGTGGGTTCTGATTTCAGGTCAAGGAGTCAAGTGATTGGTCCTGCCACGTGGACGAAGATTGATAAGCACATTTCCTGCGGCATCAGTTTGGTTCCATTGCCGGGAAGCGTGCATACTTGACCTCGAAAAGCTTTTTTCAACCTATAACCATGGTAACTTCGGATGGACATGTCTTTGAGACCTCGGACGAGCAAAATGAGGGAAACACCAACGCTAATACCAATGTTGGAAATGCTAATCTGCCTCCTCCCCCTCCACCTCGTCATCACGCTAGGGCGATGCATTCTAACAGCGTTGCTAATGGCAGGGGTTTGCCGAATGGTAGAAGAAGAGACAAGCGGCCTACGGACGGGCAGGGAGCGCCGCCTCCTCCAAAGCGTTACACGGGGCGAATGGCTACAGGGGACATGGCAGGTCCCTCAACTAATCCCCTAAGCAAAAAGGAGATGCTGCTAGAGCGAGCTCAGATTCTAGCAGAGCTGATAGCGATGGAGGAGGAGTCGGAGCGGGCGACGGAGGTCGAAAGGGCAGCTCCCTCTCAGGTTTCTAACAGGTAACGTGAAAGGAGTGTTAGGCAAGGTGGAAGTGCCCAGCAGAATGGTGATCGACAGATCATTCCTCTTATTCGAACTCACATACCTGTCCCACCTAACGACTTGAGAAGTCACCTTAACACCAACCGGGAGCAGGAGGCTGAGTCAGAGCTGAGACGGCAAAGGGAGGCCGAGAGGAATAGGCCTGCCAGGACTGAAAGGTCGCAGTCTCACAGAGAGGATAGGCGCAGGTCGCCATTCAGAAACGATAGGCGCAGGTCGCCGCTTAGAGATGATAGGCGCAGGTCGCCAATTCAGTCAGTAAGGTCACCCTCTCACAAAGATAGGAGAAGTAGAGAGATAACTCCTCCTAGGAGTAACAGGCACAGAGCCAACTCGAAGAGGGAACCTCACCATGAAGAAAGACAAAGGTCGAATGATGTCTCCCATGCTAGGGATGACAGGCCAGATGCCAGAGAATGGCTCCTATGGAAGAAATAGTTTGAACAGTGGGAGGCCGATAAGAAGGAGGATGCTGGAATGGGCGAACGAAATGACTTTGATCTTCGTCCCTTGTCTAAGGAGTTGCTCGATCGTCGACCTCCTCCAGGTTTCAGACTACCCATCCTCGAAAAATACTCGGGTGCAACCAATGCCAGAAGCCATATACAGCATCTAGAGGCTACGATGTGCTTTGTCTCCAATGAGGACGGTATGATGTGTAAAGCACTCACTAGAACTCTAACTGGAGCAGCCCTTACCTGTTTCAATGGCTTAGCACCAGGTTGCATCTCGACCTGGTCTTATATAAGGAAAAGGTTTCTGGATAGATTCTTGACAACCGGAGCTCGTAAGATTATAGTCACCGACTTGAACAACTTGGTGCAAGGAAAGAGTGAAAACTCAATGAGCTACTACACCAAGTTCAAGGAAATGGTCGACAAGATGGAGGAAGACCTCACGGACAGGGAGGTAATCAATTGTTTTAGGAATGGAATTGCTTCGGTAGACTTGGATTACGAGCTGACAGTTCGAACTGTGACTACTCGACAAGAGTTGTTCGAGAATGCCTACAATGTAGCATTGGCCGAGGAGAGAAAAGAAAAGAAAAATGGGAAAGGCCCCAAGGTTGAGGCCGCTGATGATAAGAAGGACTCAGTCAAGAATGGGGGAAACAACAAGAATGGCAAGAATAGAACTAAGGCGACTGAGAAAGTGCCCGAAGCTTTCACTCCCTTAACGGTGAGTCGAACTGAGATACTGAATACGGTCGAGCTAGGCCCACCTACCCCTATGAACCCAGCAAATAAGTTCAGAAGGGATAACAGCAAATACTGTGAGTATCACAAAGATACGGGTCATACTAGGGATGATTGTATGAGTTTGAAGCGTATCATTCAGAGGTGAGTCGACCAGGGAAGGCTCGACGCATATGTGAAGAGACCTCAAGCAGGTGGTGGGGAGCGAGTTGCAGGTGGACATCCAGAGCCAAGGCAGCCTAGGTTGAACTTGGGTGTCATTACGGAGCAAGCCAGTAACACTGCCATCAAACACAAGATATTCCAGGTCAACAAGGCGCCCCATGTACCCCCTAAAAGCTATATCAGAGACGAGATGATTAGCTTTTATCCGGATGAGTTGGCAACTAACGTAGCCGCTAGAGAGCAGGTTCTCGTTATCCCAGGATTAATAGATGGGTGTACGATGAGCAGACTCTTGATAGACATGGGGGCCTGCAAGGATATTTTGTTTTACAAGACATTTCAGGAGATGGGACTCTCAAACGAGCAGCTCGAGCGATACGATGGCAGATTGGAAGGCTTCACCAACCATCGAGTCGATGCCATAGGACAGATTGAGTTGGATGTCGACATAGGCCAACATCCCCACAGGGTCGTCTCTAAGGTAAAATTTATTGTCATTGATGTGAATAGTGATTATGCTGCAATTCTTGGTATCCATGGTCAGGTCGCACTTGGAATGGTGGCCTCGATTCCCCATCAGCGAGTTAAGTTCCCGACGCTAGCTGGAGTCGGATGTGTACGAAGCACAGCTCGAGAATATCTTGACCATGTCCTACGAACTAGGAAGAAGAGGGAACTGGAGATTAAAACTGCTGAGGGATATTTGAAGATGTCAAAATCAGTGACCACAACTTCTAGACTATCTACAATCACCAGCATGGAAGAGTCGACCTATCGCCCACATGACGAGGTCATGACTAAGTCGACACGTCACTCTGAAGTCACCACGGTTGATTCAGATACAGTTATGGTCGACCAAGTCTGCATAGGCAAGCTATGCCTCCAGATCGACAATAACTCGGGACCACCACCAGTGAAATCGCAGATGAGCTAGATGACATGGTTGTCGAGGAAGCTCCACACTTGGGGGCCAAGGAAAGACAGAGGGTTCGAGAGATCATTATCGAGACCCTACAATTCAGAGATGGTCCAGAGCTAGAGGCTGTAGATGAGCTGGAATCAGTGATCACAAATCCTCTTATCCTGAGCAAAAGATTCAGATTGGAAAGCAACTATCAGCCGAGGAAAGAGCAGAGATCATCAAGCTACTAAAGGAAAGCAATGACATCTTTGCATGGCGAGTAGAGGATATGAAGGGGATCAAGGAAGAGGTCGTTGTTCACAGGCTGGAGGTCAACCCGACCATAAAACCTAAACCTCAGAAGCTGAGAAGCTTTGCCCGTGACAAGGAGGAATCAATCAAACTCGAGGTACAAAAACTCTTAAGTGCAGGTATCATAAAGGAGGCCACTCACACCACTTGGCTAGCCAATGTGGTCATGGTGAAGAAATCCAACGGCTAGTGGAGAATGTGCGTCGACTTCACCAACCTTAATCTGGCCTACCCAAAAGATAGCTATCCACTACCTCGAATTGACAAGCTCGTTGATTCAATTGCTGGACATTCCACTCTCAGTTTTCTCGATGCCTATTCAGCTATCATCAGATCAAGATGCATGAAGATGATATTGTCAAAACGGCTTTTCAAGCTGCTGGGGGTATTTATTGCTACAACATGATGCCATTCGGACTAAAGAATGTAGGAGCGACCTTCCAAAGGATTGTGAACAAGGTCTTTGCTTCACAAATTGGCCAAAACATGGAGGCCTACGTCGACGATATGGTCATCAAAATAAAGGCCGGACATCACGTGGTCGACCTAAATGAAACGTTCGCCAATATACGAGCAAACGACATGAAGCTCAACCCGAGCAAATGTGTATTTGGAGTAGCAGCGAGGAAGTTTCTTGGCTTTATGGTGTCCCAGCGAGTTATTGAAGCCAATTCGGAAAAAAATTGAGGCTCTGATCGACATGCAGCAACCAACAAATATAAAGGAGATGCAGCGACTCAATGGTAGGGTTGCAGCCCTATGTCGCTTCATAGCCATGTCGGCGGAAAGATCTCTCCCCTTCTTCAAATCTTTGAGGGGGACGAAAAATTTTGAATGGACGACCGAATGTCATTCGTCGTTCCAACAACTAAAGGAATATCTCGCTACTCCACCTCTACTGAGCAGCCCGACTATGGGGGAGACATTGTTCGTGTATCTATCTATGGGTGATCAGTCAGTGGCAGTGGTGTTGGTTCGAGAAGAGGAAGGGCTTCAAAAGCCCGTGTATTATGTTAGCAAAGCTCTATCAGATGTTGAAGGCAGATATTACAACACAGAGAAAGTTACGTATGCCTTAGTCGTTGCCTCGAGGAAGCTGCGAGCTTACTTTTTAGCTCATCCTATTGTTTTGCTCACAAATGCACCCTTGAGAAAAATTCTACATAAGCCAGAGAGTTCAGGTCGTCTACTCAATTGGTCAATTGCTCTCACAGAATTTGACATCGAGTATCGACCTCGAAAGGCATTGAAGGCTCAAGCCTTGGCAGAGTTCTTGGTCGAACTAACGTTCACCAAGGAAGATAGCGAGGTGCGAGTTCAAAAAGAGAAAGCTAAGGGAAAGGAGCAAGAGTCCCAGCCCGTCACTTGTCTACCCGACGACTGTTGGAAGGTTTACTCAGATGGGTCAGCAACGAACAATGTTAGTGGAGCTGGGATAGTACTGATCGAAACAGAGTCTGGGACAGTCTATGAAGAAGCATTGAGGTTCAAGTTTGAGGCCTCCAACAACCAGGCAGACTATGAAGCTTTGGTTGCAGCCATCGAGTACGCCAAGTGCTTTGGAGCGACCAAAATCATAGCATATTGTGATTTCCAGCTAATAGTCAACCAGGTTCGAGGGGAGTACGAAGTGCTGAACTCTACTCTGATCAAATACTACGACCTAGTAAAGGAGTTGATAAAAGACTTGGAGTTTTGGGAAAATCATAGGATTGGGCGAGAAGACAATGAATTGGCCGACCTGCTCTCGAAATTGGCTACTACAGACGAGCCACATGAAGAACCTATTTCCTACCTCGAGAATCTAGCATATGAAAGGGTCAAAGTAAAATGCGTAGAAGACCCCTTGAGAAATTGGGTTTATGACAAGTGTTGGATCGAGGAAATGAAGGTATACTTGGAGACAGGCGAGCTCCCTGAGGACGAGAAGAAAGCTCGAGCTATCAAAAAGAAGGCTCCGAGATACGTCATTCAAGGAGACATGATATTCAGAAGATCGTACACTAGGCCATTGTTGAAGTGCATCCACCCCCAAGAGATTACTCAGTTAATGCACGAGGTACATAGCGGAGTTTGCGGTGGACACCCGGGGGCCAGAACGTTGGCTGACAAGCTAATGACGTTGGGTTATTACTGGCCACACATGAGAGCTGACACTCATGACTTTGTTCAGCAATGCGACCAGTGTCAAAGGTTTGACAACTTACCTCATCTGCCTACAACGGAGCAAACTCCAGTGATCGCTGCTTGGCCGTTTGATATGTCGGGCGTCGACTTGATTGGACCCTTCCCTCCCGCCCGTGGAAACTACAAGTACGTGATCATGGCTATTGATTATTTCACAAAGTGGGTTGAAGCCAAACCTTTGGCCAGAATCACAGAAGAAAATGCCATCAATTTCATTCATGACTTCATCTGGTGTCGATTTGGGATCCCTCAAGCTATAGTTTCAGATAACGGCCTACAATTCTCACGATCTTTCGAAGAAGAAATGAATCGAGTAGGGATAAAGCATTGGCAATCCTCTGTTGCCTATCCTCAAGGCAATGGGCAAGCTGAAGCAGCGAATAAGCTCGTCCTATCTTCACTCAAGACAGGCTTGGTTGGTCGACGTAGTAACTGGTTGGACGAACTCCCCCTTGCTCTTTGGGCAGTTCGCACAACCACTCGGGGGCCTATGGGGGAAACCCCATTCGCTCTTACATATGGGTCAGAGGCCATGGCTCCAGCCGAGCTGCGATTTCCTATAGCCAGAGTGGTTTTCTTCGATCAAGAGCAGAACGACACCAACAGATTGATCGACTTGGATTTGATTGACGAGAAGCGAGACACAACCTACTTACGAATGGTCAACTACAAGCAGAGGACAAAGAATTACCATGACAAGAAGGTGAAGACGAGATCATTCCAAGTGGGTGACCACATGCTAAGAAAGATCTAGGCAACAGGAAGGAGAACCCAACAAAACAAGTTATCTCCCAATTGGGAAGGTCCCTACATTGTTACTCGTACCATCAAGGAGGGAACTTACATGATTGCTCACCCCGGTAGTGAAGAGTTGAAACACCCATGGCATGCCACTCATCTTATCAAGTATTATTTCTAGTTCAGCTTCAAAGATTAGCTCAGTTTTAGTTTTAGCTCTCCACTTTTGATGTAAGCATTTCTCCTACTTCAATAAAAGTTGCTGTTCTATTCGACCCAACATTGTGTTGCACTTTACATTAATTTCAACAGACTCGATTCTTAGTCAGTCTCGTTCTAACGAGCTCGATTCTTAATCAGCTTCGTTCATTCAACAAATCCGACTCTTAGTCGACTTCGTTTTAACAGACTCGATTCTTAATCAGTCTCGTTCTAACGAGCTCGATTCTTAATCATCTTCGTTCATTCAACAAGTCTGACTCTTAGTCGACTTCGTTCTAACAAACTCTGATTCTTAATCAGTCTCGTTCTAACGAGCTCGATTCTTAATCAGCTTCGTTCATTCAACAAGTCCGACTCTTAGTCGACTTCATTCTAACAGACTCGATTCTTAATCAGTCTCGTTCTAACGAGCTCGATTCTTAATCAGCTTCATGCATTCAACAAGTCCGACTCTTAGTCGACTTCGTTCTAACATACCCGATTCTTAATCAGTCTCGTTCTAACGAGTTCGATTCTTAATCAGCTTCTTTCATTCAACAAGTCCGACTCTTAGTCGACTTCGTTCTAACAGACTCGATTCTTAATCAGTCTCGTTCTAACGAGCTCGATTCTTAATCAGCTTCATGCATTCAACAAGTCCGACTCTTAGTCGACTTCGTTCTTACAGACCCGATTCTTAATCAGTCTCGTTCTAACGAGTTCGATTCTTAATCAGCTTCGTTCATTCAACAAGTTCGACTCTTAGTCGACCTCGTTCTAACGAGCTCGACTCTTGGTCAGCCTCGTTCATTTAACAGGTCCGAAATCTAGGTCGACCTCGTGCTGAAGTTATACAAGTCCAAAGTCGATTGAATTATCAAAAAATCAGTCTGACTAAAGGCCAATGGCAACTCGTCTGTTCTATTAAAATCTAGCTCGACATTCAAGACAAATGATTTGATCAAAGAAAAACAGATTCAAGCAAAAGTCAGCTACGATTAAATAGAACTAAGTCCCCCAAAGCGGGCCAGGACTTGAGCAAGTAGAAGTTACGAGTTAGTATGCCTCCCAAAAAACTGGGCCAAGGCATCCCCACATACACAGAACAAAAGCAAAAAATTGTTTGGAACTTGTTTCATTACACACCAAATTGAATTAAATCAAGAGTCTTGACCAGCGTCAGCCTGACAACTAGTGGTAGCTCGACCCTCTCCATCTTCTTCTTGTTGCTGGGGGCCTATGAGTTTACCCGAATCCGAGAAGACTTGTTGAGCAGGGTCGTCATCTTCCTCCATTTCTTCAGCATCTTCAATCTCTTGGATGACCACGTCAAAGTTTCTGAGAGCTAAGGGAGGAGCAGTCCATGGTTTACAACCATCTTCTTGGTCTTGCTGGGCTATGAAGGCCAGATCGTTATCAGTATAAGGGACGATTGAGTGACCACCTCGAGCAGCCATATCATATTGAGCCTCTGACGCCCATCGAGCTAATTGGTCAAGGGAGACTTCAAAGTTTGGATCCACTAGAGCTCGATGGGCCATGTGGCGCTTGCCCACGTCCAGGAAGTCTTTCGCTTTATCAATGATGGCATTATAATAGTCATCTCCATCCTTAAACTTCTCAACAGCTGCCTTAGAAACAGTTTGAAGCTCCTCCTTTCATTTGGCCCTAGCTGCGTTGTGATCCTCATTCAGCTCTGTCAAAAATGAATCCCTCTCTTTTAGGACCTGGGTGATGGTCGCCAGTTTATTCTTAGTCTCCTCATGAGCCAGACGCTCAGCATCCCTCTCTGCCTTCATCTCTTCCAGCTTGGTCCCTGCAGCCTTAAGGTCTTCTAAAGCTTTGTCCTTATCTGCCAAGGCTTTCTGCTTGACTATCTCCAGGGCATCAAAGGAGTTATCCAAATCATTGTACTTCTCCCTTAGCTCAGACAATTCTTGAGATTTCTTGGAAAACTGGCTCATAGCCTGCCTCTCCCTCTCAATAGAGGCCCTCCAAGAGCTCTTGGCTTGCTCCACCATGGTCAGGGACTGCATTAAAGAAAATCATTGAAGTGTTAGCTCGACAAGGACTTGGAAACTGAAGTGACGACCTCAAAGAATAAGCGACTAAACAGATAGGGGGAATAAAAACTTACCTCACTCTGCACCAAGCCAAATCGAGCAGAGAACTCTTCTGGGGTCATCCCCTTATCAGCGAAGTGGGAGAGGAGGTCGACATCAATTGCCCTCCTAACTATGACTTGGCTAAGGCTCAGCTCTGGGAAGCGGCGGCTCATGCTATTGACCCCACTGAGAGGAGGCACATCACTCAGTCTATTTATTCGATCCTCAAGGGATTCTTGGTCAGTAGGAGAGGTGATTGGGGGAGGAAGTTGGCTTGAGGAGACCGCTTTTCCCTTCTCAGTTCTTGATCTCTTCTTCGAGCTCAAGGGACGATCATCCTCCTCGTCAATGGCATCGTCGTCAACATTTACTACATTCAAAGGACTAGCCCTAGTAGTCCCAAGACCAGAGGTCGCAGCATTAGTTTCAAGGGTTGGATCGGAGCTTGGGCTTGGTCTAATTGACCTATCAGACTCACCCTCTTCAGCTGCTCCACGAGCTTGGCTACTACTTTCCAAGGGATCCTCCGACACGACCTCCTCCATTGGCACCATTCCAGCATTATCTTTGGACAACAAGTTATTCCGTTTCTCAGCTTCTCTCTCCCTGTTAGCTCGGGCATTGGCAGCCCCATGAGCTTTTTTGGCTTTCTTCTTGTCTGATACTCCAACAATGCGCACCATATTCGCTTCTTGTTCAGGGGTCAGAACTGCACCAAAACCAAGACAACAAAAGGTTAGATCGACAGATGAGAGTTCTACATACAAGCTACGGGTTCTATGTACGAGCTAACTATTCTACATGCGAGCTAAATAATTGACGAGCTAAGAGTTGCACATACAAGTCAAGTTATTTCTATGTAAGAGCTACCAGTTCTACATACAAGCAAATAATGGGCGAGTAAAGAAAAAAAGACCAGTAAGCTCTTACCGCCAACGTGCTCCCCGTTGTCCTTACAGTAGTTGGCCGTCCTTTGGCAAAATTGGCACTTATCCTCGAATCTACCCAAGGCATGGATGACCCA
Source organism: Adenophora triphylla var. japonica (assembly GCA_022495995.1). NCBI lineage: Eukaryota > Viridiplantae > Streptophyta > Magnoliopsida > Asterales > Campanulaceae > Adenophora > Adenophora triphylla. The sequence continues at coordinate 79,281 of JAFEMH010007217.1, forward strand.
ATCAGGATATATCGTTCCCCTATCAACAGGGACCAGAGGTTGCACTTCTCCCTCACCAGCCATCATCCCAGCCTGGATGTAATTGTACTTGGTGGTCCCCAGGCGTTCCCAGCTAATAGGTCCCCTATCAGCCAACTGGCATAGTCTCTTATACAGATCAAAGTGCCAAGGTGGCTCCCAATAGTTCTCCTCTTCTATAACCTCTGTTTCAGCGTTGGATAGAGGGAATTCCCATCCTAATCTACTCTCCACTACTACAACATGGGAGTTCCACCCACTCGCCTTGCTGGGAAGGTTCATAAACAGTTTGGGGGAGTTGGGTTTGGATGGGGTGCTGATTCCCATATCAGTTTTACCAAACTTAACACTGCAGAATTCTTTAAAGACCCTCATGAAAGGCTCATATCCAAGAAACCTACAGACCATGACAAAGCACACCAGGACCCTACAAGTGCTAGCTCCCAGCTGGAGGGGCAAAGTGTAACGATGTGTTGCCCATTTTTCGAAAGATTGGTATTTTTCTTTTCTTTGAAAATCAATCGAAAAACACGGAGTCGCCACACCATTTTTGTTTTAAGGGCCAAAATTTTGAAAAATGCCCGAGATTATAGATTTGGGTTCGGAGGTCACGTTACACGCCGGGAAGAACGTTAGTGTTCACCCGGAATGCCTCGTAAAACGAGTCTTCCAAGCTTAAAAACCATTAGTGTGTATGTGTGTGTGTGTGTTCCTTTGGCCAAAATAAGTTCAAACTGAGAAAAATAAAAATTGGGAACTCTTTATAAGACATTAAACAAGTTCCATGATTTTTGGTATGATTTTCGGGTTGAGTTTTGGTACTCAAAAGATTTCTTGAAGTTGGAAATCAATTCTGCCAGAATGAAAAAGGCAGTGGACACTTGATTTTAAAACGGATTTAAGAGCTTTAGAACTTCAAAATATGGGGAAAGTCAGAGAATGAAAGTTGTTCAAAACACCTTAAATAAGGTTTCTATAAAATAACTTTTCCATTTGGAGATAATTTGGTGGACCAAAACCTTATGTAAATCTCAGATATGAAATCTGGATTTCCAGAGACTGATGAACTGACCTTTAAAAGATAATTTGAAAAGGGGAGTTATACTCACGCAAAAAATAAAGTAAAAATATTTCTGGAAATCTTTGAATGTTGGCTACAAAAAGTATTTTGTAGTTAACACCAAATTCCAAGTTCTTCTGTGTCCAAAAAATTAGACCATGGACAGAGGTATTAGAGAAAGGCTACTGGACAGCAACTTTCTCTTGAAGAAAAACATGATTTTAAAGGGGGTTTGGCATCCATGCTTGCCCCCATTTCCTTAGGCTTTGATTAGTAGTCACTAGAAATTTTAGTGGTGATCTACTATATCAAGCCATCCTTAGGGTACATTAGGACTTAAGCATTTCATTTACTTGGAAAGGGGAGATTTAGCTTTGAAATCAAGATTTTTGTTGTGAAAATGGTTTTTAGGGTTTTGAAAATATGTTTGTAAGAAGTAAAAATAATTTTGAAAGAAATGTTGATCCTTTTAGAGGATCATCCATGGAGATGAACTTCCATGGTGATCCTCTTGGATCTAGGGCAAGAAATGAGCAAGTTACATCTTCAAAGTATGAGATGCATGGATGGGTGAGAGAGATTTAGGGTAGGGAGAAGGAGGTTATACCTATCTTCTTTTGTGTTTTGTGTTTGAAACTTTGAGTTTTGAGAGTGAGTGGGTGAGATTTGGAAAAATAATCAAGAGAAAAAGGTGACAATTCAAGGGAATTCTCACTGTTTTCTCTAGTATTTTCGCCAAGGATTTGCTGTGAGTTGTTGTTCCTCTTTATTTCTGAGACTGAAGGGCTTAATTTATAGGCCTCTGAAAATTCCCTTTTCATCCGCGCGGATCATTGTGGCAGCGTGCACTGTTCATTAATTGCAGCTGCAGGCTTTTGACACAAGGAATATTTTCAAAATATTCAAACTGGTTGCTGTTTTTCAGCTTGCCAATTCGGGTTTTTTCAATTTCTTTTCTTTTTTAAGATTATTTTCTTGGTTTAACCTTAAATGGCAATCCCTAATCTACCCTTACTTTGTTAGAAAGGTTAGGAATTTTTAGAAATGTTAGGAATGTTAGGGCTTTCATTAATTTTCTAACGAAAACCCTAACGACTCAAATTGGAGCACTTACAGTAGCCCCTCGGCGACGGCGCTTTCGAAGGAAGCGGGGTCGTCGATAAGAGTAAGGCTCCATATTTGACAGGATGATCAAGTGATCAAGTGGCTGAACCTAGCGATAGGCTACCTACGTATCCCGAATGGGAATCAAGCCGGCCGTAGTTCGGGTCTTTGACCACTGAGTGACTTTGTTTTAGGATGTCAACTGGTGAGCGAGTTACGCGGTCGGTTCTTTGAAAGAAACTCTGCTGGGGATAAGAGATGACCATTTTGGTCTGATGGCTAAAGTTGTATATCCGCTCTGCTGGGGATGGGAATGACCGTTTCGGTCTGATGGCTGAACCTAATGATAGGCTACCTACGTATCCCTAAGAGGAATCAAGCCAGTCGTAGTTCGGGTCTTTGGATGTTGACCCTGGAATGACTATTTTGAGGCGTCAACCTGGTAATGATGGCAATTTAGGTGCCTTAGACCTCGGAGATGATGGCGTTTTAGGTGCCTCAGACCTTGAAGATGATGGCGTTTTAGGTGCCTCGAACCTTGATGATGATGGCGTTTTAGGTGCCTCGAACCTTGATGGTTTGGGATAGATGGTCCTTTGGTGGACTTCGTTTGAAGGGATCGGTCTTACGTCTGCTGCCGAGGGAAAGGATGACCGTGCTGGTCGAGTGGCTGGACCTAATGATAGGCTACCTACGTATCCCGATTGGGGAATCAAGCCCTTACGTAGTTCGGAAGCTGCTCGGGATTTCGCCGGCCTTTGTTGGAGAAAAATCGGGCTTACGTTTTACGGCCGTTGATGAAATTGATGAAAGAAACGGGATTCCGTTATCTTTCTCGGAGAAATCGGACTTACGTTTGACTGCCGTTGATGATATTGATAAAAGAAACGGGATTCCGTTATCTTTCTCGAAGAAATCAGACTTACGTTTTACTGCCGTTGATGATTTTGATGAAAGAAACGGGATTCCGTTATCTTTCTCCGAGAAATCGGACTTACGTTTTACTGTCGTTGATGATTTTGATGAAAGAAACGGGATTCCGTTATCTTTCTCGGAGAAATCGGACTTACGTTTGACTGCCGTTGATGATTTTGATGAAAGAAATGGGATTCCGTTATCTTTCTCGGAGAAATCGGACTTACGTTTGACTGTCGTTGAGTTCTTTTGAAAGGGGGTTAACTCTGGTTAACTTTGGTTAACTCCGTTAAGTTGAGGACTAAACTGCAGAGTCCTGAAATTTTAAAGGGCAAAACAGTCATTTTTCCACTTCAATTTGGTCCGCGCTGATCAGAACGTGACCTGGATAGATTTTAAAAGGCCAAGGCCTTTTTCTCTTCTTCCTCATTATTTTTTACAGTTTTAGAGAGAGAGACGAGAGAGAAAGGCAAAACCGCCATTGTTGGCCAAAAAACCTCAAAATCCTTCCGATTTTCTTCGATTTTTAAGCAATGGAACACGTGGGAGTTGCCATTCAAGGCCAAGGACGCGGCCCGGTTGCGGAGAGACGATTAGAGCTCGTTCGAATGAGGAGGCATTACTCTCTTTCGCAATCGATTGCGGAGGAGCCATATCCCGATGCGTGGCAACATTGGGCCACTGATTCGAGTCTCCGCACGGTATACTTCGAATCTCTTCACTTCCTTTGTTGATTTTTCATTTGAAATTGATTTTTGTGATTTTTGATTGATTTTTTTTTTTTGAAAATTCGAAAATCATGTTCTTGGGCTTGAAATTCGATTTTGATGATTTGCATGTTGTAATGAGTATGTGGGTAACCCAAATGTGCATTTTGTTTGAAGAAGAGAATGGGCATTTTGCCATTTTTGAAATATGAGATGATGAAAATTTACCCAAATCCGGGACGGACTTTTCGTTGCATGAATGATATGAATGATATGAATGCATTTTTTTGTGAAAATGTGATTTTCTGTGAAAAGTGGGACGGATTTTCGCCTCCGTTGATTGAATGCATGAATGGGGCGGAATTTTTCTTCCGTTGATTGAATGTATGAATGGTGAAAAACTGTTTATGTATGCTATTTCATGAAAAATGGGACGAAATTTTTCTTCCGTTGATTCAATGCCGTTGACATGTTTCTTTATGCCTGAATAAATGATGAATGGTGATTGTTGAAAATCTTTTCTTTTGTGCGAGAAAAATGGGGCTAGGTTTGTTGTATGCCGTTATGCTGCCCGATTTTTTTTTATTTTATGTCTATGATGCAAGTGTATGCTTATGCAATTTTTTTTTGACACATTTTTTTTGCAAATGCAAATTTTTGGCATTTTTTTTTATTGCACGGTGGAGATCGTTTTGTGACGGAGCAGCTGAATAAGCTGAAAACTCGAGGATCAGTGGAGTCTGTGGTCAGCCTGTGGGACCGGCTTCCAGTCTTGGGCCGAGGAGCTTTGACGAGTCCGAGACAGATCGTCATTGGGACTGGATTGTACGAGTTTATCGAGTGCCTGAGGGGGTTGGTTAAGTTCTCCAAGAGCAAGGGCCTGATTTTTGCTTTGGCACAGCACTGGTGGGACGCGACCCATACCTTCCATTTCTTCTGGGGCGAGGCCACAGTCACACCTTCTGATTACGCCGCGATCACGGGCCTGTCCTTTAAAGGACGGAGCATTGAGTGGAGAGACGGTTATAGTGACCGGGACTGCGAGGATTTTTACGGGCTTTACCCCATTCCAAAAAGGGGATGGGTATGGAGTATGTTGTGGTCCACGGGAAGATCGTGGAGAGCATTGAGAGTTACGAGGCTGGGGATGAGAGGGTGGCTGCGGTGCAGATTGCTAGGGCTTTCTTGTGGTTTGCTTTTTCGAGCACACTTTTTGGACATGCCGAGGGGACGGCGGTGTTCGCTTTGCTGAGGACGTTGGAGGATGTGGAGATGGCTGGGGAGGTGTCTTGGGGAGAGGCAGGGCTGGCAGAGCTATATTTCGCTCTGGATCGATATAGCCGGAAGGCCATCAGCTCTCTGACGTGCTTCGAGTTCCCTCTGGAGGTATAAGCTTTTGCTTTTCTTTTCCTTAAGCACGCATTTTTCTTCTCTTTTTTTTGCGCTTGATTGATGAGATCTTTCTCTTTCGCAGGTATGGGCTCTGGAGTTTTTTCATGTCACGATGTGGCGGCAGCCGGCGGAGCACATCGGGGCATATCCGGCCATGCTCTCCTGGAGCAAGCATGCTTGGGAGAAGATAGGTTCTAAGGGGCGCACGACCCTTAAGTACAGGGAGTGCCTGCCTTTGACGAGGGCTGAGACAAAGGAGAGGATGGTGTTCTACCCTTGGGGCCGCTTCGACGTGGAGCAGCTGAAGGGTGCCGAGAGATGGACTGTGCAGCGGAGGATTTTGAGAGGTCTGACCTGCTATGTGTATTATCTGGGGGAGAGAGTGACGCGCCAGCATGGCGAGGGTGTGCCTCTGATGGCACCGACAGAGCCTCCTGCTGACATGATGCATCCGAGTGAGAGATCGGAGACCTGGGGTGATTATCGAGGTGGCCAGCACTTCTCGACGTTTGTGGCGATTGAGGAGTATTCGCTATTTATCTTGAGGAGGCTGAGGATGACCCAGGTTCTTGAGAGAGAGGGGTTAGGGATTGTGCGGTACCCTCGATCGGACTTTTCATATGTCCAGGATGGGGTCAGATTGAGGGTATAGATTCCTGTCCCTGAGCGAGTCCCACGAGCTTTTCGTCCTCGCCCGGATATGAAGGTATGGCCATTGACTGTCTCTTCTCTTTTTTTTTTCGCTTCATCATTTTTTTTCGCATCTATTATTTCTGACACTTTTATTTTCGTGCAGTTCCCGGCTGCGGTGGTGGAGAAGCTGACAAAGCAGGTGATCGGAGCCAAGAGGTTCCTGAGGAGGATGGTTGCTTGTGGGGCTGCTCAGGGCAGAGTGAGACGTGCACAGCCGGCGCCTGTAGAGCGGGAGACTTCCCCTATTCCTTCGGAGCATTCTACCGAGACTCCTCTTTCTCCTCTCCTAGATCCCGGTATGGAGCTTCCTCCGGATCACGTCATCCTCGGGGATTTGCACGGGCAGGGGCACGTCTGGCACCACGGTGGGTCCTCTTCGCATGTCCAGGGATCCGATGCGTTTACGTTCGGATACAACTTCTTTGCGGACCTCGGCTTGCCTTATCGCGGAGTTCCGGTTGATCCAGGCGAGCCTCTCTCTGGAGACGAGGATGATGATTCTGAGCCTGAGACATTCATGACTACTGAGGAGGCGGGCCCGAGCCGCAAGAGGGACCGGGGAAAAGGGCCAGCCACTGAGGATTCGATTGACTATCTTGATTGATTTACGAGATTGTACCTATTTAGACAGACACAATTTATTTTTCATGCACACTTTTTTTTGTTTTCCTTTTTTTTTTCGGAATGTAATGATCTAGAATTTCTTTTTTTTATCTATTATGAATGCAATGTTGCATGAGCCCGGTTTCTTGGCGAGGGTGTGAGTGTTTGGTATATGAACTGTTTGGACAGGTTTTGCACAGGTTTCGAGCGGCCGGGATGAAATATTCCTCCGTGGTGCAACAGTTTGAACTGCTGCAGATTTTTTTTCTGGTTGTGACACTTATGTCCGCGCGGATGAGACAGTCTTCTGACACTGTCCTTTAATTTTGCTTCAGATCTGGTTTTCCCTTATTTCAAATTCAAACACCTTCTTCAACCACCAGTTCAAACAGCCATTTTCGGGGAGAAGGAGAGAAAATCCATGGAGAGAATTGTGAGCATGCAAAATCCATCCAAATTATCTCAAGATTCTCAAATGTCATTCTTCACCAAGTTTAAGGAGTGGTGCCGGGAGATTATGCATGCGAGGAGGTCATTCTTTGAAGAAAGGTACAAGATACGATGCTTGTGGTCTCTTAAGGAATTGATTCCGGATTATGATCTTTTGAGAGCTTCTTCCTCATTTTGGGACACTAGAAGGCATGTTTTTTGCTTCTCTTACAATGAAATGTTCCCGACTGTTGAAGAATTTCGGGCTTTGCTTGGTGGTCCCGAGGTGGAGGAGATTGCGATTCCTTTGCCCGGAGGAGCCTCTTTTGTTGATAGGTTGTGCAACCTTCTTCATCTTTCCCCGGAGGAAGCACAAGCTATGATCCGTGGTCCCGATCACTTTGACATTTCTGGTCTTCCTGATAGATTTAGGGGCTTAGGTTTGATTGATGATGCCTATTGGGATGCTTTTGCACTCTGCATGTTTGGAACCTTGTTCATGGTTTACTCCTTTGGAATTTGTCATCGGGCTCTGCTGGATGTAGTGGTTCACTGTCGCTTGGGCAGAGATGTTGTACCTTTGATCCTGGGGGAGACTTTTCATGCTCTCGACAGGTTAGCTACCGGGAGGCGGTATATGCACGGGGGCAGCCCGTTTCTTTTGACCTCTATGGGCGATGGAGCACACAGGGGTTCTTCGGGAAACTTCTGATATGATCAAGCCTTGGACATTTGCCAGGAGAGGGGTTACTGTGGATTTTGATGATCAGGGATCGTGGGAGCATTGGATGGCTGGTCGTCGGACTGAAGATATCAGATGGTCGGTGCCTCATTGGCGGGTAGAGACTCGGAGAGTACTTCAGGATGGATCTCCCGTGGTTATGCTTCCGGGGCTTTCTCAGTCCAGCTTTTCATTCGACTGCAGTTACACGAGGCGGTTTGGCTTAGAGCAGGCTCCTTTGGAGGACTTTGATGATATAGCCACTAGGGTGGTGGCTTCTGCTTCTATGGATGATCCTTCGGTGTTCCCATTTCTTTCCCGAGTATTGAGGTATGACGTCTTTCCTCCTCGGGTTATCCTCAGGCGTCCGAGACCTGTGTTTCTGACCACTTGGTACCTGGATTGGTACGAGAGGCATTTGGGGAGACTCAGATGGCTATTTTGAGACGGCGTGAGGCCATCGCTGGTGCGGAGGACCTGACAGTTTCGGAAAGGAGGAGGGCCGAGGCGAGGGCCAACCCTCACGACAGGAGCGGAGATGTTGTGACCGACTATGAGGCTTATGTCAAGAGACAGGAGAAGAGGACTCCTACGTTACCAGCTCGGTTACAAGAGATGAGAGATAACGCTAGGGCTACTAAGGCCCTGACAGAGGCTGGTTTGATAGATCCTGTTCCTACACCAGAGCTTGGTAGGAGGAAGACCGACATTTTTCCTGTTCAGAGGAAGAAGACCCGAAGGGGGAAGAAGAAGGGAGAAGCCAGTACGAGTGGCTTGGAGTGACCTTGAGGTTTCCGAGTATCCCTTTCTTGTCGTAGCAGACACATTAGTTTGATTATGTATCTTAGTTTCTTTTAGCAGGTTGCCAGTTGTAGGAATGAACCGAGCTTAGACTCATCAAAAAGTTTTTAACTGTAATGAATATGTGAATTGCTTTAGAGTTTTTCGAGACGCTTTCATGGTCTGATCAGTGTATTGATGTCAAAGTATGACTTTTATTTGTGTTTTAGACCAAACCGTTTCCGGCTGCCTACGTTTCCTTCGGACTAAAGGGCTCAGATCTTCGTAGTTCGACCCGGTTACCTTTTTTGTTTTGTTTTTTTTTTTTTTTTTTTTTTTTTTTTGTTTTTTTTTGGTGCAACCCTGTTTTTTACCTAGGCCGCCCTTTTCGGGTTTTCAACCTAGTTGGGTATTACTCTTTTAGCACTCCCCTTTTTTTTTTGATATATATTTTTTTTGTTTTTCCTTTTTTTTTTGACTCAGTGTTTTTACGCGTAGTATCTGCGCAGCTTGTCACCATTCACTGGGTGTACAAAAGGATTTCCGTTGAGGTCTGCAAGTTGCATGGCTCCTCCGGAGAAGATTTTCTGGACGACATATGGCCCGACCCAGACGGGCTCCCATTTGCCAAGCGGGTTGATACGGACTGGGGGCTTCTCTTTCAAAACGAGATCACCTTCCCTGATCTCCCGATGCTTTACTTTCTTGTCGAAGGCTCTGGCCTTTCTCCCTTGGTAGGCTCGGATATGTTCCATGGACTTCAATCGGCGTTCATCTAGCAGGGCCAATTCGTCATGGCGACTCTGAAGCCATTCAACCTCGTTGATCTGGCTTTCCAGCAGCACACTGAGTGAGGGGATTTCTAGTTCGATTGGGAGTACGGCTTCCATTCCGTAGGTGAGAGCAAATGGTGTTTCCCCTGTTGCTGTTCTGACGGATGTTCTATAGCCCCAGAGTGCCAGGTGTAGCTTCTCGGGCCAATCTCGACCTCGGACAGCCATTTTCCGAATGATGTTTTCCAAAGTCTTGTTTGCTGCCTCAACGGCTCCGTTAGTTTGGGGCCTGTAGGGAGATGACTTGTGACGGGTTATTCGAACTCGCTAGCGGCTGTCACATTCCCCTTCGAAGTGGGATCCACTATCTGAGATGATTTCGGCCGGCAACCCGTATCTGCATATGATGTTTTCTTTGATGAAGAGGGCTACTTTCCTTGAATTGAGGACCTTGTAGGATTTTGTAGGGCATCCTTTTCAGTTCCTTCAAAGAAACTACCAATCTGCGTCTCTTTAGGTTCTTCCGCAGTTCCCAAATTCACACTTGTCAAAATCTTTTCGACAGCTTGGGCTCGATTTTCCTCTTTCCGAACAACCTGCTTAAAGATTTTTGTTCTCTTCTTTTTTTTTTTGTTTATTTAATGTGTCTGCTTCTTTATCTAATGAATCATTATTAAATGTTTTTTTTTTAAAAAAAATTATTAGTTAATTTATCATTAGTTAAAGTGGCAATCAAGGGATACTCAGAAAGGTTCGTCATTTCATTAAGAACGAAAGGAAATACAGCCTTGGCTACAATTTCGTAGTCTTCAGGCGTAAGGCCGTCGGACGACTCTAGAGACTCGACCTTGACAATGAGAGACTCGGAGGACTCTACCTAGATTGACACAAAGGGACGGGAGACCAATCCAAGTTTCATGATCATTTCCTCCTTGGTCGCGGACGGGCCTGAGAGAGTTTCCCAATTCTTCAGTGGCATTGCTGTCAGCGGCCTCATGACTCGGGAATTGCATTGTTTACATTCTCCCTTCTCGATTATTGCTACCATCTCTTTGGTATGCTTGAGATCAATCAGGTCCGACATTTGAACTTCTTCCCCGAATAACTGCTGCATAATCGGACCATCCCAATCATCTGAAATGACTTCCGCAGCTTTGGCTTTCGGCATTGTCAGCTCAAACTCAGGCTTTGGGCCTTCCTGGGAAGTAGTAAGCTTCTCGAACTGCTCTACCAGGTTGGGCACGCCTCTGAAAGTGTACTCGCTCTCCATGGTAGTGGTAGCCCCGGGTATCTTGGGTAGGTCCAGAAACACTCTACGGACCGGGTTAGCTTTGGTTCCCCTGAACTTGTTGAGGCTATCCTGTAGCTTCAGCCACCCTTCTGTAGGAGTGGGCTCTTTGACTGTGACATTACCCGGTTGTGTGGGACCCTTTACAAAGTAGTCAGCCAAATTAGGACTGAAAGGGAGAGATTTAGGGTTGTTGACCGGGACCCTTCCTGTGATAGCTTCTCTCCTTTGTAGAGCAAATTCTTTTTCTTTCGCGGTGTCCACTGAGGTGGCCTCATATCCCAGGCCGTGGCGAGTTTTCTGTCCTTTCACCTCGATGAGTTTGTGAGTTCCTTGTTGGTGCTTCCCTAGACCGAGGCCAGGTAGATAGCTCATCTTCCTCATCATTTTCAGGACCGGAGGGATTTTATCCCGAGTGATCGTCAGATCTACGTTGCAAACTTGGGCCTTAGGAGGCTCGACCGTGAAGCTTTGTTAGCATGAGACCTTCCTCATCATGTTTGATTTCCAGAATAGGTATTCCACCTGTATCCGTGCCCTCCAAGGTGACTAGATCCCCGTAAATGGTTGTTAGATCTCCATCTGAGACAAACTTGACACATTGATGGAGGCTCGAAGCGACCTCCTTGACCTGATGCAGCCAAGGTCTTCCCAATAAGGCATTAAAAGTGATCGGAATATCGATAACCTGGAATTCCACATGTATCAATTTCTTGCCAAACCAGAGGTCCAAAGTAGCGACTCCAAGGACTGCTCGAGATGTCGAGTCGTAAGCTTTATTTGTGAGGGAGGAAGGCTTCAAGTACGTGGACTTGATGTTGAAGCGAACTAATGATCTTTGCCGGAAGAATATTCATTCCGGACCCATTGTCGACCAGGACCCGAGGGAGGCATCGTTCATCCAATTGGACTGTGATGAAGAGAGGCTCGTTATGATCGGCCCCGAATTGAGGGAGATCGAGATCTGTGAAAGTGATTATGTTCCCGTAGTGGATGTTTCCAATCAGCTGTACTACGTCATCGGGAGTAGCGTCAATAGGGACCAAGGTGCGGGCCAGGCTTTCTTCCAGTTTTAGCTTATGGGGATAAGACGAGGTGAGTAGAGACCATAGAGAGATGTTGGCCTGTGTCTGCTTCAACTGGGTGAGCACGGGGTCCTCTTTCTCAGGGTTAGGAGCTTCGGCTGTCTTGACACTGGGATTACGGTTTTCTCCGGATGCTTGATCTGCTACCCTTTTATCTGCCTTGGGATTCCCTTGGAAGATTTGCCTGGATCGGGTCAACAGGTTAACTTCCTCATCAGTTGCTTCTTGACTAGATTTCTTCAACGCTGCTAAGGTCAACGGGGGAGCCTTTTTGGCTATCGGCCACTGGTTCTGACGGAGTCTAGCAACGGTGAGGGTGAGCTTGAGGCATCTTGGCTCCTTCTAGGCGGCCCTTATAACTGCTTCCCAAGTCACAGGCTTTTGAGTCTGGGGTTGTGTTGTTGCCCCCTGGATGGCCCACAGAGCTAGGGCGTCCTCCGATTTGCTCCCATAGCCTGCCTTGCTCATAGTTATCATACAAGAAGAGTTGCTATTCTCAGGGCTCGGCGGCTTTTCGATTTCATCCCCGGTATAGTGCAGCCATTCTGGTTCCTTTACGTAATACTCGGAAGCCGGAGATGATTATAGCACTACGTGTGGGAGGCGCATCCGGTATCATGCCGGTTTCCAGGACTTCTCGAGAGGTGAAATACATTCGGGAAGGTGACCTCTTCTTGGGTAACTCTGACAAGGAGTGTTACTTTGTTTTGGGGCGGATTTGATCTGACCATGGTTATTTTCTCATTGGGGAGGATGGGAGTCAGTCTCCCTCTCTCTAACAGATCTTCAACTATCAGCCTGGATCGGGTGCCCGAAAACCCTTTCCCTAAAGCATGGTAGGCAGTGTTGAACTCTAAGACATCCACTTGCTCAGCCCCAAGAAATTTCATGGCTTTCATGTCCTCAGTTTCATAGTAGTCTTCTTCCGAAGTTTCCTCATCCTCTGAAGTATCCGGACACTGGCCACAAGTACATCTTACGAGTGACACTTCGTGGGGGCCCGTCCCCATCGGTATTTGACCCGCATTTTCTGGTGGTTCTTCATCGTCGCTCGCTGACAACCAACCATTGTGTCTGGCTCCCATGGCATCATTTCCGGTCTGATTGTTCCAGATTGATTCCGGATCTGGGGCCTCAGTTGACTCTTCGCTCTCGTCATCATCATCGTCATCGCTGTCATCAGAATCATCTTCCCATACTACGGATGGGATTTCGGTGAGAGGAACACCGATCAAACCCGTTAGGGGAATATGGGTGCGTGCAACCGCGAAATTGTCATATGCCCCCATTCCCGAAGTGATAATTGCGACTTCGGCTTCTCCTCCCGGAAGCTGGGGGAAGAGTGAGAGGGGTGGCACGTATTTGACTCCGGGCGGGATATAGAAGGAATCCTCCTCCTCGATTCTTATTTGTTCGGGATCATATTCTTCTCCCAAAACCAACTTGCGAAGTGTACTAGCTCCCAGATGCTCTTCGGCCTCTTTCTTTGATAAGCCTCAGTACAGGCGCCAACCTGAAGCTTTCTTGCTCGATCCTTCTCGATTGTTCTAACCATCTTGTGTAAATGGTTCTCTCATGTTTTGACCAGAACAGCCCCAGCTCTTCAGTATCAGCCATTCCTTCTTCCGAGAAGTGGCGGGCTTCGTATTTTTGCAAGGAAAACAACTAGGGGACTATGGAGGATCATCCTCCTCATTCTTGGGGAATTCCAAATTCAGGATCCTCAACAAGGTTGGCCTTAGGTATTTGGGGACCTTCATCAGTTTCCGCATCTTCCAGGACATGTGAGGGTTCTCCGCTTTCAATCATGTTTACCTGGTTATGGTTCCTTGGCAGAGGATTTTTTACTGTATTAGGCCCCTCGGGGCCTTCCAACTTTCCTTGCTCTATCAAGCCTTGGATCGCCTTTTCGAGTGAAGCAATGTCAGTCAGATGTTCGTGGGCTTGATGAAAAGCGCAATACTTTGAGGTATCCATGGGAGCATTTGGATTCCTGGGTTGGAAATTCTCCAAAGGCCGCAGCAAGCCTTCTTTCACCAGTCCCCTAAAGATGTCGTTCAGAGGCATTCCAAAGTTTTCAAGGTTCATGACTCGTGGCACAGGCTCGGCGGTTTTACGGGAGCAAAAGGAGTTGTGTTATTACATTCTGTCTGCGTAGTTAATCACCTCTTTGCCTTTAGCGGGAGCGGGGCGGTGTTGGAAGGAGGAGCCCGATATCTCATGTAGGAGTGCAGTGCACCATTTGTTGATTGTAAGCCTTTTCAAACTTAGGCTGCGGAGTTAACCATGGCCCGTAAGTCGAGTACGGGAAGTGAGCGAGGGAGGCTCTCGAGATGTGGTTTCGAGGCATGACCGAAAGATGTCCAGGTTGTTCCTCTTCGGAGAAGGAGGGATGGCCATCTCACCTGAGTTTCGAGATTCCACCGCTTGTAGAAATCCCTAACATTCTCGTCGGGGCCCATTGCCTTGTTGTACGCGAGGTCAACTCTATTTGTTTCCCATTCCAAGTTAGCTTTGTACTTTTACGTGAAGGCATTAGTAATCTGGTCCCATGTAGACCACGGCCTCGGGTTTTAAGCGGAAGAACCATTTTAAGGCACTTTGGATTTCAAAGATAGGCGAAATAGTCGGCCCAACCGCCTGATTGTGTACACCCTTTGGCCTTCATCGCCAAGGTATACGTGTCCGAGATGAGTTTTCGGGCATGCGGTACCATCAAAGAGGTCAGATTCGGCATAACAAATTTGTGAGGCGGGGAACGATGGAGTCCGGGTCCGTAGGCCGGAAGGCGGACTTCTTAGCGATCAATTCGGCAATCTGCGCTTTCATTTCCTTATGTTGTTCCATGAACCGAGGCCGGATGAGGATCTTGTGGTGGAACCATGGCGTTCAAACCGGTGGCGAGCTAGAGAGAGGAGCTACCACTAGCGGCGGGTGGTGGAGGGAACGACCGATCCGGGGACGTAGGTGAAAACACCGTCTCGGCCCAAATTGCCCGGGGAGCATGAGTAGGAGCACGGGCGAAGGGATAGAACCTTGCGGCTGTTGTTGATTTTCAAGCGGCAAAGTGGGTGGAGCGATCTGATGTAGGTGGGTAGCTTGGATTTCCGGAGTGAGACCCATAAGTAGGCTTAGGTGCGGGAGTGCTTTGTCCACGATTGTTGAATTGCATGGTTGTATGCATGGCGATGGTGTATAACCGGGGGGTAATGCGGTCTGGTGATTCTGATGAAACCGGGATGGAGGTTTGGTAACCCATCGAACCACGAGTGAGAAATGGATTTGTGAAAGGCTGTGTGAGGAGCAAGCGAGCTAGCATCATTACGAGGAGGGGCTCCCTGATTGTGGCCGAACCGGGCTGTGGCGGCATTCCAAGCTGATTCTTGTGAAGGTCCGGGCGATCGGTTCCAAAGCGAGGCGGGATCCCAATTTGCTATGGCATTAGAGTATCCCCAACCATGAGAAGACATTCCGTGCTTGGCTTTGTCCCACCGAGGCTATCGGCGCTCGTCCGTCGAGTTGCATGGATCCAGTGGTGCGTAGTTGGGGCCGGGTGACCCATGACCGAGAAGCATGGGTTACGAGTGGTAGTACCGTAGGAGGTTGGTGGTGGCATCTGGAGTAATCGGGCGACCAAGATTAGGATTGGGGTCTTCCTCTTCTTCCACGGTGAAGGTGCCATCGGGATTGAGGTGGCGGCCAAACCATGGCTCTTAATAGCCTCCATAAGGCTATTCAGGCTGTGCTTCTTGTCGCAATCTCATACGTTCGGCTAAGCGATTCCACTTCTTTGTTACATGCAGGGAGTCCCGGGAGGCGGAGTGCCGTTGTCCCCATCATTACCGAAGCGATGCGGGCATTCCGAAACCCGGAGTCGGAACAAACGGTGAAGGCGATGATGCGCTTGACTCTTCCCAGCTGATCAAACGGTGACCCGGCGCCGAAACCAAGCTTTGTGAGGAGGCTGCGGGGGGAAAGACACGAGGGTTATGATGTTTGGGAGTGAAGGAGGGTAGGTGTTTGGGCTTTGGGCTCATGCAACATGCAGTTATTTGTTCTTGTTTACATAAAACATGTTTTATTAACCTAATCGGTTGAAAAAGATTGCTCTTCTTTTTCGTAAACTACTATGGATCCTGGATCAGTGGGCCCCATCACTACGTCTATAAGCCCCTCGTATTCCACCTGTATTTCGACTTCCCAGGGCGGACACCCCCGGGCGAGGGTCCTATAGGGCAAGCGGGTCCCACCGACCGAAAAGAAAACGATCCTAAAAGTCGGCGGGTAATCGAGTCTTAACGAGCATTCGATGTAAATTACGGACAAGGCGACGTCAAAGTCAAGATCATGTCAGGGGCTCGACAAAAAGTCGGCATGGTTCGGACTGATAAATGTCCACAATTGATCTTGACTCGTCATCAGTTAGGCCGTAATTAGGCATGGAATAATCGTTAATTCTTGATGACTCAGTGTCATCTTTGGGAGTCGGCGTATAATTTGTGCCGGTCAGTCAAAGTCAAGGCGCCGGTCAATATACGGGTCAAAGCCCGTGACGGAAAACCGGCGGGACTTCGGCGATTAGGGTCCCGAAAGATATTGACTTGGTATGCCGACTAAGGCTTGAAAGGAAAGGTCTATACACAGACAGGGCATGACACAGACCAGACTAAAAACCAACCGGGTCTCGGACAAAGTGTGTCACGGACAAGTGCATGGTCGACACGAGGCTCCATGGGATATTTGGGTAGTCCCGTGCTTGCACCGAGAGGCGTAATAAGACCAAACGGGCCGCTACAGGGATTTCCCCGGGTTAGGGACGTAGTGTGCAGTGTAAGGTCACGTGCGCGTAGTGTGCAAGCAGTCTATCTTCTTTTTCTGAGTAAAATAGAAATTTTCGCGTGTGTCTTAAAAAGTATGACGCATGCACAAAATGATTTTTTTTGAAACCCCTTTTTTTTGAATTTCTTTTTCTTTGAATTTTTTTTTTTTGAAAGCAAATGAACACATAAGCACATAAACACATAATTCAAAATTCAAAGCAACGGGTCCGATAGTCAAAATTTTGACTTTTTCCGAGGCGACCAAAACAACACGAAAATGTGAAAAACCAACACACACACACACACAACAAACGGTTTCAAATGCCGGGACGGAAGCTTGACCCTCAAAAGTTTTTCTCCTTTTTTTTTTGAAAAGATAAAACTTATTTTTCCCCAGCGGAGTCGCCACTGTAACGATGTGTTGCCCATTTTTCGAAAGATTGGTATTTTTCTTTTCTTTGAAAATCAATCGAAAAATACGGAGTCGCCACGCCATTTTTGTTTTAAGGGCCAAAACTTTGAAAAATGCCCGAGATTAGAGATTTGGGTTCGGAGGTCACGTTACACGCCGGGAAGAACGTTAGTGTTCACCCGGAATGCCTCGTAAAACGAGTCTTCCAAGCTTAAAAACCATTTGTGTGTGTGTGTGTGTGTGTGTGTTCCTTTGGCCAAAATAAGTTCAAACTGAGAAAAATAAAAATTGGGAACTCTTTATAAGACATTAAACAAGTACCATGATTTTTGGTATGATTTTCGGGTTGAGTTTTGGTACTCAAAAGATTTCTTGAAGTTGGAAACCAATTCTGCCAGAATGAAAAAGGCAATGGACACTTGATTTTAAAACGGATTTAAGAGCTTTAAAACTTCAAAATATGGGGAAAGTACGAGAATGAAAGTTGTTCAAAACACCTTAAATAAGGTTTATGTAAAAGAAGTTTTCCATTTGGATATGATTTGGTGGACCAAAACCTTCTGGAAATCTCAGATATGAAATCTGGATTTCCAGAGACTGATGAACTGACCTTTAAAAGATAATTTGAAAAAGGGAGTTATACTCACGAAAAAAATAAAGTAAAAATATGTCTGGAAATCTCTGAATGTTGGCTACAAAAAGTATTTTGTAGTCAACACCAAATTCCAAGTTCTTCTGTGTCCAAAAAATTAGACCATGGACAGAGGTCTTAGAGAAAGGCTACTGGACAGCAACTTTCTCTTGAAGAAAAACATGATTTTAAAGGGGGTTTGGCATCCATGCTTGTCCCCATTTCCTTAGGCTTTGATTAGTAGTCACTAGACATTTTAGTGGTGATCTACTATATCAAGCCATCCTTAGGGTACATTAGGACTTAAGCATTTCATTTGCTTGGGAAGGGGAGATTTAGCTTTGAAATCAAGATTTTTGTTGTGAAAATGGTTTTTAGGGTTTTGAAAATATGTTTGTAAGAAGTAAAAATAATTTTGAAAGAAATGTTGATCCTTGTAGAGGATCATCCATGGAGATGAACTTCCATGGTGATCCTCTTGGATCTAGGGCAAGAAATGAGCAAGTTACATCTTCAAAGTATGAGATGCATGCATGGGTGAGAGAGATTTAGGGTAGGGAGAAGGAGGTTATACCTATCTTCTTTTGTGTTTTGTGTTTGAAGCTTTGAGTTTTGAGAGTGAGTGGGTGAGATTTGGGAAAATAATCAAGAGAAAAAGGTGACAATTCAAGGGAATTCTCACTGTTTTCTCTAGTATTTTCGCCAAGGATTTGCTGTGAGTTGTTGTTCCTCTTTATTTCTGAGACTGAAGGGCTTAATATATAGGCCTCTGAAAATTCCCTTTTCATCCGCGCGGATCATTGTGGCAGCGTGCACTGTTCATTAATTGCGGCCGCGAGCTTTGGACACAAGGAATATTTTCAAAATATTCAAACTGGTTGCTGTTTTTCAGCTTGCCAATTCGGGTTTTTTCAATTTCTTTTCTTTTTTAAGATTCTTTTCTTGGTTTAACCTTAAATGGCAATCCCTAATCTACCCTTACTTTGTTAGAAAGGTTAGGAATTGTTAGAAATGTTAGGAATGTTAGGGCTTTCGTTAATTTTCTAACGAAAACCCTAACGACTCAAATTGGAGCACTTACACAAAGCATCCGTACACTCCAAGAATTCATTGATAAAAGGATCGAGTGGCAACCTCAAGCCAGCTTCGAATTGGCCGTAGAAGAAAGCTACCTTAGTGACATCCTTAGTAAATGTACTACCAAATCGAGCCATGAAATCCTTCTTACTGTGGATGGTCACCCTAAATTCCTCCCTATTCACCTCACAGAAGTCGTAGACCATGGCATATCGGGACTCCAAATTCTTCTTCCCTCTTATTGGTCTTTGAGGGACATAGCCCCCCTTTCATTCCTCCCCGGTACAACCAAGGAGTTGAACGCACACTACCAGAAAAAGGTCATTTAGCGACG